>JAUZSX010325825.1:0-11366 GCA_034780655.1 Idiosepius hallami | reverse complement strand
GGCCAGACTCGGATTTTTGTGACCCTAAATCCGAAATAGGGAGGCTAATGGGTACTACACCTTGCCCAAAGGTGACCTAGCACAGCAACGACTAAGGGGTAGTGACATTCTTCCCAAAACCTTGAAGCTCCCGCACCCGGGCCTCGCTGCCGGATGTAGTTTTACGTCTTACCCATAATATAATATAATAAAACATATAACATAACATAATATATATATTGTGCAATTCTTTGTGGTTATGTTGCGGATGTGTTTGTTGGGCAAGAAATAACCAAAGTGCTCAATACTGTTGTAGAGCTTTATTTGTTAGATTTGATAGATTTCTATCGGGATTTTACTCTCTGGATTATTAGGAGACAACACAGTTAAATACAGAAACCAGAATAGAAAAAAATTAACAATAATTAATTTTTTTTAGGTGTGTATATGTGAGTTTGTGTCTGTGTGGTAGTAGTGTATTTTTTAGGCATGGACATGTATTTATGCCGACGCTATAACGTCTAGGTTATTCATTTGTCAGGCCGTATGCCTGTGAATTTATTTCACCGTATGTAAAAGATGTTTAAGATGAACAGTAGAAATTATTAATTTTGAAATAGATTTGAAAAAGATGAAATCAAAATATATGGAAAATGAATAATCTATATCTACTAATTTATATATTGATTATATTGTTAATTCGCTTTCTGTTTTTTTTATATATATATATATTTCATTTGCAAAAAGTATTTTATATGCGTTGGTTAGGCATTTTTAAATTGTAATTGTATGTCTGTTTGCTTGTGATCATCATAGCACTAAAGCAAAGCCCAATATCTATATGTATCTTGGGACCACTGTTTTCCGAACAAATAAATTTATTTTCGTCTAACGGAAACGTCCGCTTAGAACAGTGAATTAGCACCTGGACTCTAGAAACGTAATACGCGAATTCAGATCCGAGTCGCTCTGGTAAATCAAATTCGGGCTGATAGATGTTAAGAAATGTATCAATCCCCATATTCCATCTAGCCATGAATTACATAGTAAAACATGTGTAATTAAAAAACAAACAAACAAACAGTATGATATCTCCAAAGATGCTTGATAAAAGCGATTAATCTCGACATTAAATGAACAAAAAGATCGATATGCAGTAAAACAAATCAATCAACTAGTCTATCTTCATGAAACGTGATTTGCCTCAAAAAAGTGAATAGAAATTAAAAACCCGGCTAGACGTAAGTTGTTAGTTCCGTCATTTGAGAATGTTCGCACGGCATCAAACGAAACAATTTCCAAGGTCAGTTTTATTGGATTTCAGGTTGGTATTTTTTTTCTCATAAAATGACGTCATAAGAAAATTTTGCTTTCATTGGTAATTGCAGATGCGTAATTTTCCTTGTGATGTATCGTCTTGCATAAATCATTAATTTCTCATAAACATTGCTTTCTTGATTCGGATATTATTATTAATACTATTATATATTAATATTATATATTATTTGGATATTAGGTGGGAGGGGGAATAAGCCAAAGTTCCTATTAAAAGGATAAGAACAGAGGATATGAAATTGGAAAGACTCCAAATAAGACACACTGTTATCACACATACATATCCTTTAAAAGGTGAAAACCTGCGAAACTTACAGGGTAAAACTCATCTCAATAAGTTACATAGATCTTCAGTAAATACATATTGTAAGTAAAATCATCATCATTACCGGGGTTATATTAAGTAGGATTGGCTCATTGAATAAATGTGGTATTTTGTTGACTGTAGTGTTGGATGGGTGCATATAGTCATTATTTATAAGAAGCGAATGGGTCGTGAAAAAGGCTAGTTATGGTTAAACAATAGTTTGCATACCAACCCTGACTAGTTCTCCCCCAACAAATTTATATTTATTATACAAATGAATAATGACCTTCAACAAATACGAATGAAGTAGAAACAAAAAAAAATTCTAAGATCTTTTCCACAAAGTAGACCCTAACATCATCTCATACTTTATAAGAGAAACAAGGCTGTAAATCAAAATATAAATCAAAATAAATAAATGCCTCCATACCACAAGTCATTAGTAACATATATCAAACTGTAATATTCGAGTCAAGGGCTGAAATAGTAAAGTACGATTGTGCATCGTGTAAAAATAAAGTTTCGAATCAAAAATCAAAATAGGAAATTTATCTATATAAACTCATATTGTAAATGATCATCAGTATATGATAATAAGAAATTTATATTTTTATTTATATTATTTAAATAATTATTTTCTTAGATTAATGAAATACCAGGAAATTTTTGTAAAAGTTTTAAATTCTTCAAAATTAGTAAGATATTTAAGTCTACCTTTATTTCATTTTTTTGCTTATAAAATTGATAATTGACAAGTAATTGGGAAAAATAATCGAATAAATGATAATCGAATTATTTCTTATACCTGTGTAATTGCAAATTGTTTTGCCACGAAACATATAAATGATATTAGGGAAACCTAAAACACAAACTAATGACATTAAATCCTAGAAAATCTGAACCCATTGACAAAAAATGTTTCCAAATATCAAAAATAAAAAGCTATAAATATTTTCTTGGGAATTTTAATCCAATGATTTATGTTCATATTTTCGTTCATGTTTTTTTTTCTTTCTTCTCCCTGATTGTTTTTTTTAAATATTTTTTTTATTAGTGTTTCTTTTAAAGAATTTTTACGGCTGTCTTTTAGACCTCCATGCATTCGTTGAGAATATTTTATGTATTTTTTATTACGGCAATCGTGTGATGAATCAGATTTGAAAAAAGCATGTAAAACGAGTTCATTTAAATTACTCAAGCCTTACCCCTTCTCCATCACACACGGCAACGAGGATAAAGCGGTGGTAAAAGTTTGAACACTGAAATCCCAGTTAGGAGGTTGATAGACTGTCGAACATTGAAATCATAATAGACAAATCGAAACCAGTTTGAGTCTTTTGCGTTTATATTTTAACTTGTACTCTTAGGAAAGGTATGAGTCCCCACTTTGCTTTAGATTAGTGTATATCGTGTTGTTAAAATAAAACTACAAGTAGATAGAACATAGTTTCTCAAAAAACGATTATTTCTGACATTAAATGATTTTAAAAATTTGATTTACCATAAAAGCAACCAAACAAACAAAAACCCAACCAAAAAACACTGCATACACTTTCAGTTGTCTCACTAACTGCGAGTCTAGCTAATATATAAGGATATCCCTGATTCAAAAAACCTGGGTAGATAGGACCTGTCAGGTCAATGAGTATAGCCTTTCTTATTTAAAGGATAATAAACACTGATTACAAAAAAGGCTATGGCTATGTACGTAAAACTTGATATGTGCCTAACTTCGGATTGTTCTTACTCCCCAAAAAATCCATTTTCTTCACATTAAAATTCCATTACCAAGATCTTAAGCAATTTCTCGAGTTGATTGTTTAGCATTTATTTTGTCACTTTAATCTTTCACCAACCAAAATTGTTATTATTCTGAGTAAAATGTTTCGTTTTAAACCAATATTTTAAATGTTTATTTTTTATTTTTCGGCCCAGAAGAGTAATTTCGAAAGATTGAGACACGGGTGTAATTAAGATTAGCCTCTAGTTGAAAAATTGGGTTGTTGCGCGGTACTCACCCAAGTTAAAGAGCCTCATCTGCTCAAAGCAACGAAAAGTAAATATAATGTTTTTTTGATATTTGAAGCATTTCCACGATGGAACTCGTTTACCTCATTGTGAAAAATCTATAACGATGAAATAGATTTTGATTTTGGTTTTATAATTTTAAAAATTTTGGATCATTAATTAAAATACTAAAGAAAAAGTAGTTGTGTTTTTGTTATGTGGCAAAAATTTTAGCCTGAGCTGTAGATTGGGTCAGATTGTGTTAATGTTTGTTGTCACTTGTATCTGAGTATACTCGGTATGCTTTATTGATTCATAAGCTAGAAAAAATTCTGAATTATACTTGATATGCCATCGTCCAGGTTTATTACCTATTTAGCTAACTTCATTACAAATAAATAAATAAAAAAGTAAAACGCCCCAAGTCTCCATGGAAATAAAATTAGGAAAAGAAGAAATCTTATATCTACTTTATAATATTGCTTTATTTATAAAGAAAAATAAATTTCTTAAAGACATCTAACTTGACTCGAAGTCTCATTAAGACCGAAATATAATAGGGAAAAAAATTAACTTAGGAAATCAGTTTATTTCTTTGGAGAAGAAGAAGAATAATAACAACAACAACAAGGAGAAGAAGAACAACAACAACAAGGGGAAGAAAAAGAACAACAACAACAACAAGGAGAAGAAAAAGAAGAACAAGAAGAACAAGAACAAGCGAATTGGAAGAAGGACATATAAAACAGAAGAATGATGAAGTGAAATAGAAAGAGAAGGAGAAGGAGGTGGAGAATTAAAAGAAGAAAAAAAATAAAAGACGAGAAGACGGAGAAAAAGAGAAAGAAGAAACGGGAGAAGATGAAGAGGAACCTTAGAGACTCCCACGCCTCTATCCGTTGCGCCACGGACCCGGATCTGTTGGATCTGTTGGTGTTATAAATCCAATTATTTGTTTTTATAATCAGGTCCACACTGAATTTTTTAATTATAGTTTTTTTTTTTTTGAGATGAGGCTTCGAAATTTTAGGAATTAACTTTATTATTCGGACTTATGTCCTCATCCTACCCAAGTCGGCCAGAGGAATTTACTTAGTCGCAAAACGTGGTTCGATTGACAACAACTATAGAAGGCACTGATTACTAGGTGTCAAGACACAGCATCCCTTTCTGAGGTTATGGTTAAAAACACCTGAAGACGGCCAGAGGGAGTCTAGGCCGAAACGTATTGTAGAAACAGCAAAAACCTATATATGTATATCTGTATAAATATATATATATATGTGTGTGTGTGTGTGTGTGCATTCACATAAATATAGATAGATAGATAAATAGATAGATAGATAGATATCGTGGCTTAGATTCCGAGAAAATAAGTTTCAGAATATCTATTTCGTTTTATTTTTTTTTCTCACAAAAGTATTTCTTACTAAAAGTATTGTCCAGCGTTACTCAAAAGTTACTTTGATTTTCCTTTTGTCATTATTTCTATATGTTTTTAAAATTGCATGATTTTTATTCTTTTAAAGAAAACTTGTAATTTTTAAAAACCCGATTTTTAAAAAATATAACTTGTATTTTGATACACTAAAGACCAACGTTACCACTAAACAACGAACGCTAAAGATCGAAATGACCCATTTTTTCATTTTACGACTTATTAACATTTGTTCCGACTCAAGATCCAGTCGAATTTATTCCACATGTCCGAATAACGTATTAACTTTTAGATCTCTACAAAAAACATAGACAAAAATAATTTAGTATAGACCATTTCTCATACAGTAAGACATACGGAATAACTTTTATATATATCGAGCAAGCCGATATCAAATGAGTCTTACGTAAACGAGATGTATTAGTGCGTTTTGATCTCGAGACAATGTACCCTAAAGGAGTATGCGGCAAAGTCTTCATGTCAAATGGAGGTCATACAAGTTTCAATGCTAAGCACACATGATGGCAGTCAGGGGAACAGAAGAGAGGAACATAAGTTTCAGAATATCTATTTCGTTGTTTTTTTCTTACAAGCTACAAAAAGAAATTTATCAATTATAATTTAGAAAGTCACCGAGAAGATGACAAATTTAAATTCTGTTAAAACCATAAACACAAATTAAGAATGGACGAAACTCTAGAAGTTAATTAAGCACAACTCTAATTATCCACTATTGATTTTTATTACGATTAACTGATGATAATGCATTCTGCACATTAGACTTTTGCAAGTAAAGCGTTTATATTATCTTGAAAGACTTATTTTATAGGCTGCTCCATGGAATACGTAAAATCATTAATTATTCTTCCGAATTTTTTTTTATTAAGACATGAAATATGTAGGCTTTTATGTTGATTATGATTCTGATCTTTGTACAGGTTAGGGTTGGATAGAGCTGGTGGCTTTTGTTTGTTTGGTTGGTTGGTCAGTCTTGTTTTACAGCTTATCAGTCTTTTTAGATCCTTTAATCCTGAGAACAACAATTTGTTTGCTAAATGTTCAATTTGTTGTGAAGTCGGTAGAAAAGAGAGAGGAGAAAAGTCACCGGCAGAGAACATCGGCGTGGAAGTGAAAAGAACAGAACGGCAGAACGCTAGCAGATCGTGGCGGGTGTGGTCGTATTTGTTGACGGCGGGGCGAAATGGATTAGAGTTGAGTCGAGCAGGAAAAGAGATGTTTTATTGTCATGTAGTGTTTGTGGTTCTGGAGTGAACCGGACGGGAGGATGAGAAAAGAGCCATTGAGACGAGGCCACTAAAATCATGTTGTTTCTGTTGTTGGTTAAACTGACTACCTTCGAGAAGTATCGTATGTAATTGTGTTTCCTTTATTCGTTGAATATTTGCTTTATGTTTTAACAGTAAGACATTGTTGTTATTGTTTATTCTTGTGTCATTGAGTTTTTACGGTCGGAGAAATTTAGGCAAAATTTCTCACTACAGGAATCGAGGCTATGGGTTAAAGAACACACTGTCATTTACATACTCGCACAATTCCACAGCATAAACACATATAGGCATTCTCCCACCGTCTCTCTTCCACACACAAATATAAACTCATAAGCAATAAATGAAATCTGAACAGTCCTCACTTTTAGAACTTATCCTTCAAAGGATAGATTTTCGTACAATAATAACTGTTCTGCATAGCGTGTCTTTTTTTAAGACCTTGAATGTGCCTGGCATATAAATATTGACCTTCCTTTGACGCCTTGGGACAATTAACACAAAAGCCTAGCATCGACCGGGCGCACAAAGGCTTCTTTATCGATTGTCTATTGTAAATTAGCAGTTTTCACCTCGGGAGACGTCAATATGCACTATCTGAGAAAATAATGTTTGTAGAAAAAATGAAACAAGAAGAGAAACGGTTGATTTCAACTAATAACAATTCTATCATTTGTCAGTTAAAAGACTCAGTAAACAAATCTAGTACGAGGATTCTTCCAAAAGTAATGCCGACTATTGTTATATACATGGCTGGTTCTAAAAGTAATGCCAACTCTTTTTTATATGCAGGGATCGTTCCAAAAATAATGCCATCTATTGTGTAATATAAGAGGGTCGTTGCAAAAATAATGCCATTTATTGTATTATATACGAAGTTTGTTCCAAAAGTAATGACTCCAATTCTATTCATATTTGAGGGTGGTTCCGAAAGTAATGTCATCTATTGTATTATATACGAGGGTCGTTCCAATAGTAATGATATCTATTGTTTTATATACGAGGGTCGTTCCAAAAGTAATGACTTCAATTCTATTCATATTCGAGGGTCGTACCAAAAGTAATGCTACATATTTTTTTCATATGCATAGTTCGTTCCAAAAGTAATGCTTCCTATTCTATTTACATACAAAATTTGTTTTATAATAGATGCTACATTCAGTTTGTCATATCATCTATGGAAGACGATGAGTCTGTTCACCCTGAGTTCCCGTCTATCTTCTGACTTGTTTATTCTTTTTTACGTTTACTCTTAATCAAAAAAAGAATTAAAGTTTTTCAAAAAAATTTGAAATTTTTAAGATGTTCTATGATCTCCCGTGCGGTTGTAATTTTAAGTGGTTTAAAATGACCCTAATATTTATGTCAATACTTACCTTTGATTTCTTTTGATTACAATTAAAATGGACATTTAATGACGGAGATCACCGTCTTTCCTCATTATTTTTCAATATAAATTAGAATATTTCTTGCACAGTTGAAGTTTTACATGTATATTCTTTTCATACTATTTATCAATACTCTTTTAAAAGATCAAATAAAGTTGTGTACATATATATTACAATGAAGAGAATAGTTCGAATAATGCAAATATAGCAATTAAGTAACAATTCAGAAATTTCTCTTTAAATATTCACCGGGATGTATTTGTTTTATTTATTTGTATGTATCGTGTCATAAATTGAAGATTAGAAGAGAAAATGTGTATCCTGTATGAAGAATCGAATTCCAGACGCTCCAATTACCTGCATTATTTCAATCTGTCGAGCTTTGAGTGCTAGAAAATCTATTAGAATTTATAGAATACGAAATTCACGTCGACAAGCTTGGTAACTTTTTATAACTTTCCTTTCTTATAAGAGGACATATATGTAATTTATTTTTTATTTGTTTATTTGTGTGTATCGTGCCACACAGTAAAAAAAATAGATATATTTTAATTTTATTTTTATATTTAACCTTTTCTGATGTTATTATTTGTGTTTATAATTTTTATTTCATTATCTAACAAAAATTTAATATGTTTTATTTTATTTTTTTATTATTTTACTAAAATTTTTATGCCGTCATTTTTTATGTCATGGGCCTACTAGTTTATGAATTTAAATTATCTGGTAAAAGAATAATTTAGAAAAAATAAAACACTAATGAATATAATCATTAATTCTCATCACGAAAATTAAGAAAAATCCGTAGTTGAATGAATTGAAAATTATGTATTCTGGTGAAAAGAAACATTAGAAATCATCAGATATAAGTTCTATGTTTTTTCTTTAAGATCTCTAATCGTGTGTGTGTGTTTCTTTGTCTTCGTGAATGAACGTACTTTACTAAAAGAGAGATCAGTTTGTTGATTTAAACAATTAAAGTCAGCAGAGGGCAGTTCGTTGATAAGTCGGTTAGTAGGTCAATGCTAAAAATGTACTCCTGACAATAGAATGAAAGCATGGGTTAATCAATCAACAAAAGCCTATTTGGTTTTGTTTATTTCTTTTGTTTTATGGCATATTGACCATTTTAGGTCATTTCATATCGAGAACAATTATTTTTTGAAAAACGTTTTTTTTTTTTTTGTACAAACGTAGGCATTTTTAATTTTTAATGCTAAATGTAAAATTTTACGGATTCATAAATGTTGATATAATTTATTTTTGTCCTTCACATATTAAAATGAATTACAATGAATTAAAACGTGGATATCACTCATTTGTGTGCTTGTAGTTTTAATAAGTTTATCTACATCACTTCATATAACTATTTTTGTTTTTAATTCCTGTAGAAAAGTTGATCACTTCTAGCGATGCTTTTAATGTATGAATAATTGAAATTTAACAAAAAATAAATTTGATTTCATTAAAAAAGCACACCAAATCCAAAGAGAGAACCTTGGATTTTTTTTTGTAGTTGCAACACAATATAATAGGCTTTCTTAATTACATTTGTGCCAGGGCAAAGCCGGGCTATACTTTTTCATATATAATTTGTCATGTTGAGTTTGATTCCATATGATGATTATTTTTCGCTTACAAAGGAATTTAAATAGTCGTGTTCAAGAAATGACAGGATCATTCTTAATTGTTATTATTTGAAATGTCAGACTTTATTTTATTGTTAACATGAAAACCTATTTATCAATGTAAAACCCGAGAGATTTTGATTTCTTTTTCTTGTGAAAGATTTTTCTCAGCGCAATTTTCTTAGTTATCAAAAGAATCGTGAAGGGAAAATGAATTCTATTTCCTGAATCACCGTCATTCATATCAAGTATCATTATGAATTATATTTAGTCTGATTTCAAGGTTTGAACTGTCAAAGGGTTTCTGTGGGATCATCATTGATTAATTAAAGTTCTTATAACAATGAAAATCTACGGTAGAAAGAACTAGGAGTAAGGCAATAATTAACATCATTGAATTAATGGTGATATATAGCTGGGCTAATCCAAGTTAGCCTCAAGGCCAGGGCCGTACTTAGGTTCCCGCAGACCCTGTATGGGCTGTAAGGCTCCTTGGCTTACCAGATCTATGGTAGTTAAAAAAAGTATCAACAAAATAATGATTATTTTTAAATGGAAAATTATCATAATTCTTGTACGTTGAAATATATCAACAAATATCCCCCCTCTCTCTCTTTCTTTATCTCTCAATTTCTATGTGTCTCTTATTCTAAAAACAAATATATATACATATTATTCTCTCTCTCTCTCTCTCTCTCTCTCTCTCTCTCTCTCTCTCTCTCTCTCTCTCTCTCTCTGGATGCATATGATCTTTGATAGATGACTTGAGTAGTTAGGAGGTCAAGTACAATTTTGTTTGTAAAGTTTTTTTTTTTTAATTTAGTGTAAGAAAAGGTGTTTAAACTTAATTTTTACGACACAAAATTCATCAAAGAGCAAATTTTGATCAGACCATAAATAAAAGACATGAAGAAGATTAAAGGATAAACTGGATAAAACGTATTGCTATTTAGAATATTTGGTTCTAATACTAGGATTAGAACCAAATATTCCAAATAGTAATTCATCAACTGTTAAACCCAGTGGTGCATTGGGCATTATATTTGTATTTGCTTTTTCTGCAGCATACTTGTTTTACGAGAAAGAGTCGCTAGCCCTACGATCAACCCCCAAACTGGAGGACCTCTTTTAGGCTTTTGAAATCAGTGTTGCACTTCACTTAGTTGAGGTACTCTCCCGAGTTAAAGAGCCCCATCTGCCCGAGTCAGCTAAAGGTGAAAGTAATGGTTTCGACTGGGATACTAACTCGCGTTATACGATTCCATAGTCCAAGGTTTTACCGATGCTCTACCTCAAATCTTAATACAAAATCGCTAAAAAAAATAGTGAGTTCCGTATTTCTTTTCTATCTAGAATAGTGAGCGTGTTAAGTTATTTGTTTAACTGCATATCGACTTTTTGGTGTAATTCTATGCCGAGAAAATCATTTTTTTTAATAAACGTTTTTTTTTTCTATCCACAGGTAATTTTTTTAAAAATAACACAATGTGCACTAACTAATCCAGATCTGAAAGGAATCTGAAAATGTTACCTGCAACTGTCCCAAGTGGACTTCCCCCACATAGTAATTTTTTTTTTTTCATTTATTTATTTTTTTTTCTTTTTAGTTCTATTGGAAAAAAAAAAACCCGAATGCAATTGATTGGAAAAATAATTATTAATTCTTTACTTTGGAATGAATTTTTCTTCTGAGCTTAGTGATTAGTTTTAAATTGATTTTATGAATTGTCATCTTATTTTCTTTGACTCTAGGTTAGTATTTGCGTCATTAAGTGACCTAAATAGTTGTGCATCTTGTAAACATGTAGATTTACACGCAAACACATCCATACACTTAACATTAGAAATAAACATATACATACGAACACACATTTATAATAAACACACATGTATAGTCATACATAGTTGTGTACGTATATGTAAAATATGTATATGTTTACGATTGTGTATATGATAGAAAATTAATGAGGTAACAAAAAAACAGATATACTTATATAT
>JAUZSX010325814.1:0-11367 GCA_034780655.1 Idiosepius hallami | reverse complement strand
AAAATAAAGATGAGGACAATTGTCCGAAAAATTCTACTAAAAATATTTATCATACCTCATCTCAAGGATTTCGAAAATCAATCCAGTGTTTCAACCTTTCATTTAGGCTTAGATTAATCTTCCCATTGTTAGTTTTTTGTTTCTATGGAAGACTTACTTACAATCAAAACTAATCAAACAAAACATTAAAAGAAAAAAAAAAAGAAAAATTACACTTAATTTTCTTTAAAAAAAAAGACAAAAATAATTTTTATTTTTGTAAACTAATTATACAAACATTTCTAAAAAGAAAAAAAAAATTCAGATTTAAAGGCCATGTCATCACAGGAAAAAAATAAACAAAAACAAAACATCTTTTATTGGCCTATACAAGCGGTGGGCGTGATTCTTTTCTTTATTTGTCAAAAAAAAATCCCAAGAAAATCTTCTTTAACTTTTCCAAATAGGTTGTCTTGTCACAAGCAAAAAAAAAAATCTCTTTTTATTGACCTGTAAAAGTAGTGGGGGTATCTTATGAAAATATCATCTATAAAATCATAAGAACATTTTTCCCAAGCAAAATTTCTTTCTATTAATTCATTATTCCAATTTAAATCAACAAATTGAACGCTAAACATTTTGATGCAGCTCTGTTCCAAAATCCGACCAATTACAATCCAGCTTTTTATTCACTGCAACAATATCTATTGAAAATTAATGATGATATAATTAAAGGCTGTGTTGCTATTATTAAATTCTCAAAAGTGTGCAACAACTGCACTTGTGAAAAATAGTATGATGTTCAGGGGAGCATTGGCATCTGTTTGCCTCTCTTTTTGTTTATTAAATTTTAGTTTAAGGGTAGGTCACAGAATCAAAAATCTAGAGTGATAAATACCTTTAGAACCACAGCCATTAAGTAGCTGCATCATTTAAAATAGGGTATACATCTTATATAAATATACATTGGGAATTTCAACAACCATTCATCAAAGGTGCAAAACAATAGATTACTCTATAAAGCCAGTTATTTAAAAATATCAATTTTGTAAATAATTTGAAGGTTGTTCTGGTTTGGTTGGCCATAAATAAGACAGAACAAAAAGTGGGTTAAAAGAAAATGATCAAATTTGTGAATTTTTATTGTGAAAGAAAGCGATTGTCCACAAGAAGAGAATGAAATCTTCTAATATTATGTTTGGATATTGATGCTACATCAAAACATTATTGTTATGCATTGAAATCCAAAAACCACATCAGATCTATCGATTGAATTGTTAAATAAATACATTTTATTAAACAGAATTAAAAAAAAAAAAAAAATAATAAGCTAAATATTTCTAGAATTGAGAAATTAAGAATGTTCTTAAGTGAAGCAATTTTTTTATTTGAAGATAATCAAAATAAAGATTAAAATTTGGATGAAAAAATTAAATTTTTTTTTTGTTTACATAATGTGAGGCAAAAGTCGGATTTTGGTGTCTGTGGTCGGATGGATCTCAGCAATCCGACATTCTTTAAGGAGATCCACATACATCGGATGGTAATGAGAGTCAATGCTGATATACGTATCGTGTGGGCTGTTCACGTTTTGGTTTATAAGATTCTGGAAAAAAAGAGAATTGGAAAATTATTAGGAAAAATAAAGTCTAAAATACGTTAAATTCTGGTATTTTAAGTGAAGGTCTGTAATTTTGATTAAAAAAATCCTGATATTAAAATGTGTCTGTCGTATAAGTCAAATCCCTTCTCTGGATCAATATATATTTATCCATTGTACCAAAAGTTCATAAACACTGGAGGTCTTGTAATACAATTCCAAAATCCTATCAAAGAAAAATTCTACATTAAACTTTATTTCTAAAAAAAAGAAAAAAAGGCCTACCATGATAAAAAAGAAGAAAAGAAAAAAAAAGAAAAGAAAAAAAGAAAAAAAAGAAAAGAAAAAAAAGAAAAGAAAAGAAAAGAAAAAAGAAAAAAAAGCAAAGAAAGGCTTACCATGATAATTTTCATAAGTGAATGATAAGACTTTGGGGCATTTCCATACATTGCCGTCTGAAAAAGAAAAAAAAGATTTTTCAGTCAATTTATTTCTGAATTTTTTTAATTTCGTTTTTTTTTTTTTTGTTTTTATAAATTAAATAAGAAAAAAAAGCCTTAATCAAATGAAATATTAAAAGAAATCTCTTTACAAAGTTGAGTCTATTGAATAATATGAGATGAAATCTTTTGTTGTGTTATTTTTAGTCTAATACATGCCATTTGGGTATGAGCACTGATATTAGACAATTCTATTTAATATAGCATAGCGCAGGAAGGAGATAACTTCTGTATATAAGAACCTTAACTTAATAGATTTAACCCAAGGTGATTTTGTATGTCAGTCAACCAGCTAAGGAGCTCCACTCCTTTGGTTTTACTTCAGAGTTTCCTTCTCCAAGATGCCTATCTTGACAAAGAGAGAGGGTGCATCTCCCCATAAATATCATTCCCTATATATAAAAAGCTGGTCTCTGAGCGTTGTTTTCAAATCTCTGTCATAAATGAGTCTACGTACAGTCCTAAATTTTTGTTGTGAAACCTGTCTGCTAGAATACGATACCCTTTTTCTAAAGAATAAGCTTCATTGGCTACCTTAGTAGCAAGTCTCCAGCACCCGGAAAAAGCTAGGTAATACTTTAGTATACAAATATATAATAAACAAAAAGCATTTTTACTTACAATTGTCGTTTGATTTGGTTTTGGATAATGTTCTTGTATGAATAAACCCTGAAAAAAAATATAAGAAAAAAAATTTTAAAAATTCTTTCTTTTAAAAATATTTTAAATTTAATGTAAAAAAAGAAAGAAATAATTTAAACTTTTAAAATCTTATAAAAATCATCAAATCATTTTTAGATTTTTTTGATTCAATAATGAACCAAGTTAAATTTAACATAATTAAGTAATGAACTTTAGTATTATAAATTCTTTTTAAATTCATTAGAAAAACTGTCTGTTGGTTTTTATAGTAGTTTCAAGCAATCCTCTAAAATTATTATATTCATCTTAAAAATGGCCTTGTGCCAAACTTGGTTGGTGCTGCTATAATATTATAAGAAAAACAAAGGGAAATAATAGGACAGAGTTATCTCCCTTCAGAGTGCATTGAATTTAGTTATTTCCCTTTCGTCTCAGATTTATTGGATGATGAAGAAAATGAAAAAAGATCAAGGCAATCTGATGGTCGGGTGGGTTTGTCCCCCCCCCGCGCCCGCTCCAATGCTTCAGGCTGCATCATTGAAACTTGTGAATTAAGATTCACCTTTTGGAATCATTTAAACCAAAAACTCCGTCAAAAGAAATTTTGTTTACCATTTGTTTTGAAATCCAATTGTTTGATTTTTCAACAATTTCCAGTTTGGATTTTAAAGCTTTTAAATACCTTCAAAAGAGAAAAAGAAGAAAAAAAATAAAGGTTAAAAAATCAAAAAATCTTTAATTAAACATCTCTAAATAATGATCTTCTGCCTAAACTTAAAATATATAAATATATAATATATAAGAGAATCAATGGCAACAAAATTGCCTAAACTCCAATCAACAATGATTATTCAAGAAATAACCTTACCGACTTTCTGTGATGCCTCCAGCTTCTGCACGTGTTGAAGACGCTTCTGTCAATGCCTTTGTTATTGCCTTCAGTTTCTCATGATCATCATGACGCCTGAAATCAAAAATATTTACTAATAATAAAAAATATTTATTAATAATGAAAAAACATTATTAATAATAAAAAATATTTATTAATGATAAAAAAATTTATTAATAATAAAAAATATTTATTAATAATAAAAAAATATTTATTAATAATAAAAATATTTATTAATAATAAAAAATATTTATTAATAATAAAGCTTTTACAAAATATGAAAAAAAAATAGGTTTTGTAAAAAGTAAATTAAACGTGTATCAAAAGATCAACTAATAATACTGGTGTTTTTAAAAAAAAACATCGATCTTTTTAAATAAGAATTATTCAGACTGTTGTCATCTTTTTTTTCACTTATTTCAAATCGAAAAATAATAAATATTTTCCAATCAAAAAATTAATAAATATTTTTCAATCAAAAAATAAAAAAAATATCGAGTTAAAAAGAAAACAACAAAAAAAATTGAAGAATCTCAGGGAATGGAATTGTCCGTATTTAGAGCTAAAAGACACTAAAAATCCTTTCAGATTGGTTATATTTGATCTCATCAATAAATCCATTTCTAAACAATTCTTTTTCTGTCCTAAAAGTTTTTTTCTTCACTCAATTTCACTCCAAAATCCAAATTTTCTTAAAAGGAAATTAAAAAAAAAAAACCCAACTCAGCAATTTGATTCTTTAAATATTTCTTCTGGGTTTGCATCAATTGCAACAATTCTTTCTGTTCTTGAAGATGTGATTCTAAACGATCAATAACGTATTCCTGTTGGAACATCACATCATTTGGTAAACCTGAAAAAGAAAAAAACAAAAGAAAAAACAAAATATAAAAACAAATGTAAAAAAAAAACAAAAAACAATTTTTAAAAACTAAAGATCAAAGCGTAAAAAATATAGTTTATTTTTATTTTTGAGATAAGGCTTTGTAATTTAGGAATTAACTTTGTTTATTCGTACTTTTGTCCTCATCTTAGTAGTTTTTTTTATGTTTCTACACCTGAACACCTGAAGATGGCCTGAGGGACAGTAGGCTGAAACGTTGTGTAAACATCAAAAACCTACTAAGACGAGGACAAAAGTCCGAATAATAAAGTTATTTCGTAAAAAAAAAATACGAAATAATTCTAACCCTAATTTTTCTAATCCAAAGCCATTAAAAGTTTTTTTATTCTCTGCTCATATGAAATGAATTTCTTCTTCTTTCTTAATAGATATTTCCAGTGCCAAGCTTAGCAACAATGTGATTCCATGCCACAGAATGTATCTTGTGGCTGCTCTGCTCACAAAATGCAATTTGCATTCCCCCCAACATACTGAAGGCTTCTATCAAGTATTAGACAGCTTGATACATGAAACAATATTATTGAACCTACTTAAAAAAAAAACCCATCATGGTGTGTCAGTCAATCGTATGGATGTCTTTAACCAATCCATTTCAAAAGAAATGTTTCATCAAGATAATCACAAACTCCTTTGAAGTAAAGGAAGCCCCATCCAGTGGTAGCAAGGGAGGGGCAGAGGTGATGGGTCGGGGTCCCTCGGCGGCACATGCCAGGAGGTGGCATTTGGAGTGGGTAAAATTAAATAATAGAAAAAATTTATAGTAAAAAGTCAACAAAAAAATCTGAAATTTTCTAACCAAAATGAATTTTTAAGGTTGTTGTGTGTTTTATGTTTTTAACGGAATTAACTGTATTATCCCTCCAATGAAAATAAATATTTTAAGTTGAATATAATTAGATCCTTGATTGTAGTTCCATGAAAATGAATATATTTAGATCTTTTTGGAATTTTGAATGTAAACAGGTAATAAGTAGCCAGGGCACAAATCTTACAACCGCAATAATTGGTGCTACGCCACTGGTCCCATCTTGTAGAAAATAAGAGTCATGTGACTTAGGTTGTTGATATGGGGAACAACTTGATTCCTTAGAATTTCAAGATAGCATAAACTTGTAGCAGACCACGTCATTTGCAACACTTCCTGTATAACAGGAAGTTGCAGTCAGGTTTACAACAGACCAACAACCGCCAAGTTTAAACTGGCAGACAACACCAGTTTGTTCTCAACCACCAACAAAGCAGTCTTGCGAGCTTACGTCTCCTGTCTCTCTCTCTACAACAGACTACAGAATTTACTGCAATTACTACTAGTACTACTACAATTAGATAGCAACAACCAATAAAAGTAGAATACTACTGCAAGTACACACACACACAACTTTTCTCCCCAAAGACAAACTGTCTCTATTATGTCCCAACAAAGGGGACTCCTTCCTACCTATCAGTCCCGTTACAAATGCTGTTCACCAACTTTTGGCTCACTCTGTATATATTAACATAAAAATATCAAAACAATTTTCCAATTAATCCTTGCCAATATTTTTTTCATTTTGAGCTGCAAAGCTAAAGAGCCTTGCGGCCCCTGAGAAAACTTGCGATGCCCACCCTCACCCTGAAGGAAAAAAAAGGAGAAAAAAAGTCAAGATCTTCTTTCCTTCATTTACCTTGGGGAACACTGTCTTCAAAACACTCTAAAGCAGCAGTTAAATATTTCTTGGTGACAATGTCAAGAGGTTCATGCGAGATTTTCTGAGGACGATCTTCATTTGAAGGATTCTAAAAAGAAAAACAAGGAAATATATTTTTGGAAAAAAGAACAAAACATACAAATGAATGAAGAAATAAATAAAAGAAAGAAAGAGAGAAAGAGATAGAGAAAGGGAAAGAAAGATAGAAAGATAAAGAAAGAGAGAGAGAGAGTGTGATTGAGAGAAAAAGAGAAAGAAAGAGGAAAAGAGAAAAAAAGAAAAAGAAAGAAAGAGGGAAAGAGATAGAGAAATGGAAAGAAAGATAGAAAGATAAAGAAAGAGAGAAAGAGAGAGAGAGTGATTGAGAGAAAAAGAGAAAGAAAGAAAGAGGAAAAGAGAAAGAAAGAAAAAGAAAGAAAGAGATAGAGAAAGGGAAAGAAAGAGAGAAAGATAAAGAAAGAGAGAGAGAGAAATAGTGATTGAGAGAAAAAGAGAAAGAGAGAAAGAAAGAAGAGGGAAAGAGAAAGAGAGAAAAAGAAAGAAAGAAAGAAAAAAAGAAAGAAAGAAAAAAAAAAGAAAGAAAGAAAGAAAAAAAAAAAAAAGAAAGAATTATCCTGAAATAAAATCCTATTTTTATTCACATTTAAAGCCTTTTTTTCTTTTGCAATTTTTTGTTTTTAATCATTAAAAATAATGAAAGAAATTCTAAAATAAAACGCAATTTCTCGTTACACAAAATGTCCGACTTCTTTGAAACAAGAAAGAAACGATGGCTGTCTACAAATGTCTCTTAAGCCTTGGTTGTTTATGTTGATCAAAATTTCAACAGAAATATTTTTTGACTTTAACAATAAATAAGAGAGTTTAAATAGCTTAAGTATACATGTGTATTGCACGTGGCAGGTAACATTTACTATTGTAATTGAATGTAACAACAATCAAAATGGTCGATGTGTGTTTGAAAAAATATAAACCTATTTTTCTGTAAGACTGAAACAAATATCATTCTTTATTTTCTATAGAAATTGAATAATATGATTTATTAGATAAAAATTATGTGAAGAATAAGTTTAGACAAGTTGAAACAACCATTTATGAAATGAAAGTGAAATGGTAACACTTGTTATTGAATTTAGATCTATTTTCGCTTACTTGGACACTAATGCTGAACATAAATATTATGAATAACTGAAATATTAGTCAATATGCAAAACATAAGTGTCGTGGGGCTCATATAGAGTGCCACACTGATAGTAGATCACTCATGTTGGTGATAGTGTGTCCTGCTGAGAGTGATAGAATATCCCTAGTAGATATCCCCCCGAAGCAGTCTAAACAACTGCTTATATTAAGTGAGGACGAGTCCACTATTAGGTGAGACCAGACCTGACAACACATAGAAAACAATTCTATTTTCTCACCTGTTTCAATTCTGTCCATAAATGTTGACATTCCTGCAAGAGTTGCTCACAACCATTTTCTTCCTAAGGAGAAAAAAAACATTTAAAAATAAATAAAGAAAGAAAAATTAACAAATATTTAATTTAAATTAAGAAACAATTTTATTCTTTAAAACCAAAATATTTTTTTTTAAATTTCTGAATGTTTTCATTTAAAAACAGAAAATTTATATTTTTTTTAGAAAAATTTTTTGAAATAGTTTTTCTAATAAAATATTTTTTTTTAAATTAAAAAAATTTAAGTTTTTAAATCATTTTCCTATCAGCATAATGTTTTACTGACTACAATGGTCTTTGGGGAAATCCAAATCGTAAAGTTCAAATAACCAATTATGTAAATCTTGGGGTCATCAGGAGGAAATGTGCACCGTTTCGGGGCCTTTCTCTCTACAGTTTTAATTGCATACCAGCCCCCCTTACTGATATGAGGGCCGATTATATCTTTTAATGCTTTCTTTCAATGAATTGCAAAACTGATTTTAAAATCGATGGTTAAAAAATATATTGAAAACCCTTGAATTAAAGTAATTTAATATTAGAATGTAATAATATTGTAAAATCAGGGAAAAAGGCTAAATTTAAGGCCAAATAAAAGACTGAAATTGCTATAAAAAAAAAGACTTGATTATTCAAATTTGGTCTTAAAATAGCCAATCTGGCTGCAACCCTGGTCTTGTCCTTCATACTTGGAGTTATATCTTTCTAACCCTTTGGGGTAGCAAAGTTGAAGCATTGGTAAAATCTCTGCTACTAGAATCATAGTATACAAGATCAAATACTAGTTAAAACCATTGCATTCACCTTTTGGTGCTGCTCAACAAGTAAATTTTTCTTAATTCAATTTTCTTTATTCAACTCACCAGATTTTTGGATGAAACGCTCATCTTTTCCAAATCTGAAAATAAAAAAAATTAAATTAGAATTTAATATTTTTCAAAACAAAAACTTAAAATTCAAATTATTAAATTGTTCAATTAAATTGGCAATGCAAACCAAAATATTAAACTGAAAGACGAATTCAATTCTGATTTTTTGATTAAATTTATTTAATTCTTCAATTTTTTGTTTGAAAGAAGTTGATTTGAGAAAAATAAAAATATAAAATGAAGTTGGATCATTTTTGAACAACAAATCATTGGTCAAAACAAAATTATAAAAAAATTAAAGAAAATTACAAATGTAGATTCATTTCATTCAAAAGAATGAATTAAATTCATTCAATTAATTAATTAAAAACACAATTTAAAAAAAATAATAATTAAGAAATCAGAAAAAAAAAATTAAAAAAAAAACAGTGGAAAGAAAAATTGATTTCCTCAAAGAACATTAAAATTTTTCAGACTAAAAAAATTGACAGAAATTTGTCGTTCTTATTGTACGGCATATCAACCTTTTTAAGTCATTTCATGCCAGGAATAATCATTTTTGACAAACATTTTTTGCCAATAATTAATTTTTTGAATAACACAAAGTGAAGTGCAGTAAGTGCACTATCTAATACATAGCTGAAGAGGATGTGGGGGATTCATACCTTTCCCAAGGATTTTAATCCAAATATAAATGCAAACAAAACATGTACAATTTTAATCACAAAATCAATTACTTATAGTTTTAAATTAACTAATCCTTGTAATATTCAACAGATACCTTCTTGTCTCTTCTTTATGTTGATTGTTTTCAGAATGTTGCTGAAAGGAGGCAGTTGTCTGGCTCTCCTCCCCACTAAGCCAAATTTTGAATTTCACAACAATAATTTGTTTCTGTGCATTTATTGAAGATTCATTCATTTATTAGATTCTTTTTTTTTTCTTTTTAAAAGTATTTTTTTTGAGGGGTTTAAATAAATTTTACTTTAATTTCGATATAAAATAGAGGTTTATAACGTAGATTGGGTTATGGTTAGGGTAGAGTTAGGATTAGGGGTAGGAGTTAAATTTGGATAGGAGGGAGGAGGAGGAGATCTACTTGGACGAGCACGAGCATCAAGCGAGCACCAACTAAAGTTTGGCACAAGGCCAGTGTTGTTACGTGAACGTGCTATCCTTCCCCCGCTATCACTGTGGGTTTTAATTTAAATTTAAACTGAACGAAAATTTTATGAAAATTGAATAAAAGTTCGGATTTTTTTTCAAACAACAACGATAACAATAAAATAATAATAATTATAATAATAATACAATTGATGGTAATGAAGGTAAAAAAAGAAAATGCCGGTGACGAGTGAGCCTCGAATTTTGTGCTGCTGTCGGATAATCCGATCTGCTATTCCGGATAAAGGAAGAAAGCGAAACCGGATATTTCAAATTTTGCCGGATATCCGGTTTTCTTCGTTAAAAAAAAATTGAAAATTCACGTCTGTCCGTAAAATCGGTTTGTTTGTTTTTTGTTTTTTAAGAATCAAAAGAAGAAGAAATAAAGAAGAAGAAAAATAAACGAAGGCAACACCGCCACCGGCCACCACCGCCAATCGGATGTAAATAATTAACAAGAATTGATTGTAAAAAATTCAAATTTCATGGTTAATTGAAAAAAAAGAAAGAAAGAAAATAATAAAAACCCCAAAATTGTATTTGTTGAAGAAAAAAAAGAAAAACTATGTTGTGAAATCGATTAATGAAATGGATTAGTAGGATTTAAATGGATTATTTGATGTGTGACTGGCTGATGGGATGGATTCCAATTAATTCAATTCTAAACCCTTTTTTTTCTGATAATTTCTAACCAAATTAAATTCCAGTTTGTTATGTTTTCTTTGTCTCACCTTCGTTCGTCCGAAAATCATTCGGAAAAAAAACTTTATGAAGAAAAATAAAATAAAATAATCCAAAAAAAAATTTTAAAAAAATAAAAACCGCTTCGACTCCCCTCCCTCCCACAAAAAAAGACATTAAAAAAATTAAAGATTAAAAAAAACAAATCTTAATCAACAAAATTTTTTTTTCTCAAATTTGATTGATTAAAAATATTATTTTTTTAAAATAATTGGAAGAAAAAAAAAGAAATCTGATTTCAGAAAGAAATTTTTTTAGAAAATTTAATTTCAAATAAATAAACTTTTTTTATTTTCTAAAAATTGATTGAGCGATTATTGATCACTTAATATTGATTGATTATTGAACAAAGATTATTGAATAAAGATAAAAAAAATATTTCGCCCCAAAATCTTGTTTAATTTGTTTGACGGCATATCAACCTTAAAAAAAAAACTTTCTGATTTTAAAACCAATTTCCTTCAGACCAAAATCTCAAATTTTAAAGAGAAACATTTTTTTTAAATAATTGGTAAGTAAAAACAAATATTGAATAATTTTTTTTTTTTTTTGCATTAAAAATTTTAAAAATTTTCATCAAACCAAGTTTATTTCAATATTTTTTAAGGTTTAATTTTAAGGATTATTCTTTCTTTCTCCCTTTCTTTCATTCTCCTCCTGCCCCTCCAATCCACCCAGCAGCAGCAGTCAGGTGGGCGGCCTGCTGTGGGCCACGTCACCGTCACCACACCCCAAAAAATACACCAGATAAGAATTTGAATTTTCAACAATTAAAAATAATTTTATCTTTTAATTAATTTCTTTATCCCAAGGCGAGCGAAGAAGCGAGCCTTTAGGTAGTCAGGACTTTCGGTTAAGTATGTTCCTTATAGACTCTGAGATGGCTGGGCCTAATATGCTCAAACTTGGTCTGCTGATAGAGGGCATGGGAGAG
>JAUZSX010325804.1:0-11368 GCA_034780655.1 Idiosepius hallami | reverse complement strand
CCAAAATATTCTACATTCTTTCCAATTTTTTTTTCTTTCCCCAAAGTTTTCATCCAGATGAAGAATTATCCGAGTTCCTTACCAAAATCTGGGAATTGGACGACAACAAGTGCAACCCCGGTGAACATTTCCAGATTGATTTGCAGGGTAAGGGATTTTTATTTTTATTTTTTTAAAAGAAGGGAATCTCAGATTATATCTTTGATGAAATATATTATAAAATTATATAAAATTATTACATATTACATAAAAATTATTATATATAAAAATTATTAAATATTATATTTATATTATAAAATTATATAAAATTATTATATATTACAAAAAAATTATTATATTATATAAAATTATTAAATATTATATAGATATTATATATATATTATAAAATTATATAAAATTATTATATATTACATAAAAATTATTATATTATATAAAAATTATTAAGTATTATATAAATATTATATATATATTATAAAATTATATCAAATTATCAAATATTATATGTGATGAAATATAATCTCCTCCTTATGCAACCTTCATTGTATTTTAATTGGTCTTATCTCAAGAACTTCGGTGGAAATTCTTCGGTCTTGTGCCATTGTTCCTTGTGGTATCTTATCCAAAAGAACAATTGTAGTGGTAATTTATCCAAAAGAAAAGCTGTATTTTGAAAAAATAATTTTCTTGGCCCCTGCATTGTCTCTGGTAAAAAAAAGCGGAACCTCAGTAAAATGAATTCAGTTGTAGTGGTAATTTATCCAAAAGAATAGCAGTATTTTTAAAAAAATCATTGTTTTCATTGTCCTCGCATTGTCTTTGGTAAAAAAAGCTGAACTTCTTTAAAATGAAATCAGTTGTAGTGGTAATTTATCCAAAATAATAGCAGTATTAAAAGATTCATTTTCTTGGGTCCTACATTGTCTTTGGTAAAAAAAGCTAAGCTTCAGTAAATGATTCAGTTGTAGTGGTAATTTATCCAAAAGAACAGCAGTATTTAAAGAAATCATTATATTGGTCCCTGCATTGTCTTTGGTAAAAAAAGCTGATCATCAGTAAAATAAAATCAGTTGTAGCATTAATTTATCCAAAAGAACAGCAGTATTTAAAAAAAATCATTATCTTGCATTGTCTTTGGTAAAAAAGCTGAACATCAGTAAAATGAACTCAGTTCTAGGGTTAATTTATCCAAAAGAAAAGGCATGATAATTAGTATTATTTAAATTATTAAGACTATTATTCTCATCTTTATTCTTATAGACACAATGTTTCTTTATTTGTGTGAATTTATCAGATGAGGCCTGATAATTAGTATTATTTAGATTATTCACACTTTTATTCTCATCTTTATTCTTATAGATTCACTATTAGTTTATTTGTGTGAATTTCTCAGATCAGGTTTGATAATTAGTATAATTTAGATTATTCAGAATTTTATTCTCATCTTTATTCTTATAGACACAATGTTTGTTTATTTGTGTGAATTTCCCAGATGAGGCTTGATAATTAGTATTATTTAGATTATTCAGACTTTTATTCTCATCATTATTATTTTCCTCATCTTTATTATTATTTTTGGTGTAATATCTACTTTAATTAGGTATTATAGTCACTTGGTTGAACACCAACCCAAGTTAGGCACAAGGCCATTTTTATGTGCTTATTATATACACCTGGGTTTTTGTAATCAGTGCTGCAATTTAAAACTTCTTTGTATTTATTTTCTGTTTTCCTTTTCTTCTATTTTAGGTTACGTTGGTTACAAAGGTGGAGACTGGGCTCGCGATAAACTCTTTGAGTGGGTCGATGAGGATTACATCTTTTCAAAAAGAACTTACAAAGGTAACTTTTATTCCATAATAGACCCTTGCAGTCAAAGAATATCATTAATCTTATATACTAATCCTTATTACTTAGTAATAATTTAATTTCTATTCAATTATAGACCCACACTGTAAAAATACTTGCAAACTGGATCAATAAACAGTGCCGTGCTTAACAACTTAGCAGGCTCGACACTGACTGCATCTTGCAGCCCCTTTACCCCAACAAAGGCAACTTCAAGATGCTCCAGGATTTGATCAAAGACTATATATACATACATAAATACATGTATATGATATTTACTTGGTGAGCACCTCCTCTGGAACCGAAGAGACTCCAAACGCCTCTAACCGTTACGCCACGGGCCCCGAAGGGCAATGATGGTTGGATATGTTGGTCTTATAAATCCAATTATTTGTTTATTTCCTAATCAGGTCCGCACTGAATTAATACCTAAATTACGATGCCTCATCTCAAAAATAAAAATAAAACTATGATGAAAATTGTTGTTTTAAAAGAATTATAAAATTTTGACTTGCCTTCACCATTTCCAACAAAGCCATATTTATCAATGACTCCCATTTCAATTTGTGTTGCTAATGGAAAGACAAGTTGCATTGCTTTTAGCATATCATTGCCAGCACTTTCTCTAGCTTCATCAAGACGAGTAGCATTTTCTTCCTTATTTAATGCATCCAAAACATCATTGAGTGCATCTGGAAAAAAAAAATATAATGTAAAATTACATGCTCCAAATATAAGTGGCTGGGATTTAATTTTTAACAGCAACTTTTATAGTGATTCAAGTTAAGTTATTTCCTATGAAAGTTTTTGCATAAAAGAACCAATATATCGGCCCTGACAACTTGACGCTAAAGACGACAAACACACAACAATATTTCAACCTCTACCTTTGGACCCTGGCTTAGCAATATTACCAAAAAGTCACTCAGATCCGTTTTATTAAAGAAGCATATTAGGGTCGAAATGTCTGTGTGTCTTTTTTTGCCTTTGGTTACTCAGGCCAATATATCGGCCCCATGGTCGAAATGGTTAATAATGCTTATTTAATTAAGTGGGGTAAGGAGTGTTCCAAAAATATCCATTTTTTGTGACGTTTCTCTCTCTCACCCTTAAAGGCTTTTCAGATGTCAATAATCCCCATCCATGACCATGTTCTACAGCATGCACTCGCACTGACTGCAACGGGGATTTTCAAAGTGAGCAGCAGCAGCAGTGAGTGCGCTATGAACTTTCAAGGTGGGGGGTGGCGAGTAAGTAGTCAGATGAAGGATTTAATACTACCTGTTTTTTCGTTTTTTTTTAGGGGAGGGTAGAAAAACAAATGGAAAAAATTACACCCTAATTAAGTTAAAGTTCATTCTTCACTTAAAATTTCATATTGATTACATAATTACTTGATTTTTGGTAAATGTTTAAAGAGAGACACCGATAAGAAAAATTAAACCCCACCCCATAATTTAGCCCATAGGAAACTAAAGTACTACTCCACTCCAGTGTACTCCAGTCAGTACTCCAACTCCACTCCACTCCACTTTATTGCGTTAAAAAGTCACATTATTGCCGTGTTTTGTTGGAACGTTATTCCAAAATTCACCTATTTTTCCAATTATTAATAATAATAATTCATTACAACTGCAATAAACGGAGCAAATGGCACAGATTCTAACGAATAATGTGAATTGGAAACAAACTAAAAACCACGCCTGATGACTTGGAGAAAATGTCTGAATATCATCCTCTATTACAAGTTTAGATAGTTTAACTACAATTGTTTTCTTTTGTGAAATTGAAACCTGGAGGAAGTTGGTAAAAAATATAAGTGGACAAGAAATGTCAATTTGTTTTAATCAAAATTGTATATTTGATAGTTATTCTCCTTAAAATAACATACTACTTAGTTTTACAAAAAAGACAAGAATATTTTAAAATTCAATTCAAGGGGTTTATTTAATATTTATGTCAATGTAAAAATAATAATAATAATAATCTATATTCGTTATTTTTCAAATGATCCACCGAAAGCATTTTGAATTAGATCTAACTTTATTATCAAGTCTGAGTTGCCTGTAAAAAAATTAACTGATTGAACTGTTGATAGAATTAAAGTCTCTCCTACCTTTGCAATCATCGCTCGTAAATTGATGCAGAGCTGCTGCTGCCATATTTGCTGATGCTGTTTGTGTGTAAACGGTGTTAGCGAAAAAATTACCACGTTTAAAGAAATGCCGATTCTCACTAGTTCTAGATTAGATTTTTTTGTGTGTATGCCTGTATGCCTGTATTACAGTGTATGTAATTAATTAACTACACACAATACTTTCTGACTTCTGTCATTTATCAAAGCCACATTTTCTGATTGTTTGTGTTTGATAACTGAAGTAGTTTTTTTTCTTTGTAAAGATTTTACAAACTTAAATCAAGCAAGCTCGTCTCCACGCACGGTTTGGGAATATGAGTGGGAGTGGGAGTGCAAGTGCATTCATTCATTCGTTATTTATTTTGCAAATGATTCGGCTTTCTTTCACGTTCTGTTTCATCTTATACTCTTGATAAAGGTGTGGGGTGTGAATCCTAGGCTTATTCCCTGCAGTTATGAATAATATTATTCAAAATATAATTTTGAAAATAATGTGTTTGTGTTGCTTGCTTGCTTGACGTTACGAATAATAGCCCTGGAACTTAAAAATAAACAATACTGAAGCTAAACTATTTAAAATCAAATCCTAAATGTCCTAACTGAAAAAATTATTTTATAATTGGATAGTACCATGATTTTTGGTTTATTTACTTAAGTGGGAATATTTTTAATTATAAACGTAAAAACAAAAACACACATGACAAAACTACACAACAAATTAAAACAAAATATAACGTGATAAGGGAGATAATTCATACATAAACTTCCGGTTCAGACAGCAATATGGTGAATAAAACCATGTATTCTATAAGACATGTTCTTTCTTATTTACCTAAATGGAAGAAAACCTCATGTAAGTTTCTCTGATTTAGAAATAACTATTATCTTTTTACTGTAATATATCCCTGCTTTCATTATATATTTTTTTTCTTTAATGAATTTTTTTTATCCCTATTTTTGTATTGTGAAGGTCACATTTAAAGGGGTTGTTGCTAACATTCCGGTCGTTTAAAACCTCTTAAATTTTTGTATTAATAATGTCTGTTTTTGTTTTGTCGGTATCAACATTAGATGCTTCTTGTCAACTCTTTATTCTAAATGAAAAGTGCATATACATTTGTTATTTGACTGAATTTACGTTCCTTTATTTTAACTTGATACGAGTTTAGTTTAGTTTTTCCATTATTTTCTTCGATGAAGAATGGAGCTGGAGAAGCAACCAGCCAAAAATGAAAATCCATCAAAATTAGAGTAGTCCGAATAAACAATTTTCAAACAAATGTTTAAAAAATATATTCATTTTTTTAAATCTCAAAAATAATTGTTTTAACTCACCAAAAGTTCTTATAATCAAAAAAATACAAAGGAAATAACGAATTCATTATTCCTTTGGTACACATTATTGCCAATGTGCCAAAGGAATAATTAATTAATTAAAACATCCAATGTGCCACATTAGGTGTTTTTAACCGTTTAGACCCTAGAGGGCTGATATACCGGCCCTAGTGGCCTAAGGTGAAAATAGGCACACTGATATTTTCTCACTAATGTAGTCATAGACTGCATCTGAGTGACTACTCACTGAACACTGACTAGTTAGTAATTTTGCTAAGTCAGGATTCTCAGGGTTAAAATGGAATGGAAATATTGAATATATTTTTCCATTTTTTTTTTCTTTTTACAGGCTGTTCACAAAACCTATTTTCACAACCCAGACTTTTACATAACACTCAACAGAAGCTGTACAGCCAAAATATCATAACAGCACCTGCACCTCTAACTGAAAATATCACAGGTAAGAGTTTTTTTTTAATTATATTTCATAACACGGTTATGAATATCTTATGAATATCTTATAAACTTTTAGATTATATGTAGGATTGCCACATCTTCGCAAAAGAGGGCCAATTTTACTGAATAGCTAATTGTGAATGAGTCCATAAAAGGCACCACACCAATTTTGCATGCCTTGTATCACAGATATGATGTGTGTCACCATGTGAATCTCCAAATCGCGCTTGAGATTCATCACACCTAGCTTGTTAAACCTTCAAAAACCAGGAAACACCTCCAGGATCTTTTAATTTAACTCATTTATCAATTTTACTTTTTTTATTAAGTTAATCCACACTATGACAGTGACCGACCAAAACCAGCTTAACCTATGACCTAAAGAGAGCAAAAAGAAATCTCAGAATAGGGTCAACCAAATAGTTGCACAATTTCTCATCAGATCCTGTTCTACAAAGATAATAGCTAATATGGGGTAGAGGACTCCCGCAAAATACAACAAAACTTTTATAGATACTCAATTTCTAAATGGCATAGAATCCTGAACATTCATCCTGCAATCATTAACATCAGTGCAATCTACTTAAACTCTACCAACTCTGAAAATGGGTTATTAGCTTTCATGTGAGAAGTATTTACATGTTTAATATTGCTAAAAATCTTTGTCTATAAATAGATTACTTTCAAAGTATTTTTACAAACAAACGATTTTATATTAAATATCCTACAAAGAATGTTTTATATCAATAAAAAAAAACCTACATCTTTTGTAATAATTCATCTATTACTCATCCAACCCCCACTGGCAGTTTATAATCCATTAACATTCAAAATTTAAAAAAAAAACTCAAAATATTTTCATAGAACTACAATCAAGGATTTAATTTAACACTGCTGCTATTAGTCCTAGACTTTTATCTTATTAAAGTACTGGTATATGTACAGTCATTTTAGGCAACGACGGTAGATCATTGGTAAAAGCTCGGGTTTTGGAATCGTATTACGCAAGTTCAAATCCCAGTTAAAAACTATTACTTCCACTTCAGCAGCCTCGGGCGGATGGAGCTTGTTAGCTTGGGAGAGCAACTCATCTAGGTGAAGGGTAACACTGAATATAAATAGCGTGGGTAAGAACACGTAAAAATGGCCTTGTGCCAAACTTGAGTTGGTGCTCACCAAGTAAATATAATATATACAGTCATTGTCAGAGAAAGCCAAAGAATTTTAAAACTAAAAAAAGAACAATATTTCAACATTATAAAAAAAATTGTTGAATTAAATCAACTGGCTCTTTTTTTCAATTTTTTAATACTATCTACTTGTATGCCCTCAAAATGCTGCCCCTTTGTCATGGCCACCAAGAGCAGGTCGCTCCCTCTGCCTTGCTATACCACTGTACACAAATATTATTTGTGTTTGACAAGCATTATCAAACTGTTTAAAGATAAATGCTTACAGGGTTGTATTTCTAACTGTAACACATTTTATATGATATTACTAAAAAGTATTTTTTATTGTTCCCCTGATTTATTGGAGAGGAAACATTGTATTTAATGGCGTGCGTCCGGACTATTGCCAGATAAACGTCCATTACTTTTTTTCTGAAATTTTGCAACAAGTTGTATATTTATATGTAGATGTCCATAGTAAAAAAGATTTTATCCCAAAAATGAGTCAAAAACTCCCCATAATGGCCATAAATGACACTTTTTGTTCTATAACTTTTGATCCATATATTAAATTTTTCTGAAACTTAGCTAAAATGTGAAGAAAATGTTCCCAGATGTAAATTCAGTATTTCTGAACGTGACCAAATTCTGGGACTTTTTTTAGGCTAAAAACACCCAAAAATTATACTTTTTGCCCATAACTTTTGATCCATTGATTAGATTTTTCTAAAACTTGGCCAAAATGTGGAGGTAATGTTCCCAAATGTAAATTAAGTATTTCTAAGCGTGACAAAATTCTTTTCTGCGTGGCTTATTTTGTGCTAAAACAGCCTTTAAGGGACTGTCAAAAATATCAATATGTATGTCATTTTTTATGCTCTATTCACTGTGCAATCATGGGGGACCATGTATGCTTTACATGATTTCTAATGATTATACATGTTTTTTTTTTGTTTCAGAACCATTGGATCTTGAGAAAGCCAGTTTAGCTCACCATGATTACTTTGGTGTCAGGAAGCTGATTACCCTACCCCTGCTTTTTAAAAACAGAGTTCACCTTGGTCACAAATATGGTGTTCGCAATCCATACATGATTCCCTATATCTATGGAAACCGCCTTGATATAGACATCATTGATCTAGACCAGACATTACCACTTTTTCAAGATGCACTCAATTTTACTGCCCATATTGCTTATCGTAATGGTATCATCCTTTTCATGAGTCGAAATCGTCAGATGATGTTGCATATTGAGAGAACTGCCAGAGAGTGTGGAGAATATGCTAACTGTCGTTACTGGGCTGGAGGCGTTTTTACAAATCTTAAATTAATGTTTGGAACTGTAACCCGGCTTCCAGATTTAATTATTTTTATCAACACCTTGAATAATGTGTTTGAGTCCCACACTGCGATAAGGGATGCGGCTAAGATGTGCATCCCCACTGTAGGCATTGTAGACACTAATACTGACCCTCGACTTATTACTTACCCTATTCCTGGCAATGATGACACCCCAGTTGCAGTTGAACTTTACTTGCGACTTTTTAAGCAAGCTATTTTGATAGGAAAAAACAGGAGGAAAAAAGATGAAGAAAATTTAAAAGAAACATAAAAGATTTGATAAACTTTTTGTTGTTGTTCAGTTGTGTCTTTCACTTTTGTTAAATAACCTTCATTTGTGAATCAACGACGGTCGTTCCAAAAGAAATGCCACCTATTTTTTTAAAGTTGAAGTGCTATGAAAACTGGGTCTTGGCGTTGTCGAGTATGACTGTCCTCCGTTAAATAGCAAATAGTTTGGCATATTGAATTCTCTGTTTTTCGTTATTATAACAGCCATTTGCTTAATAAGATCTTCTTGGCGTTACTCGTTGTCGAGTATGACCGTTGTCCGCCTTGCATCTGTGGACCCTTTCGTGGAGGATGCCTGTGCGTGATGTCTTTTAATGTGGGGAGACCGATGCACCTGCAGTCACCACACCACTCCTTGGCAGAGGTTGGCCTTGTTCCAATGGCATGGAGAGAAATATGACGACTGGAGGCCATCCTCTGTTGCAGCCTTCACCCACCTTCAGTGCCGTTGTGTCACTGTTGAAATCATCCGCCACATCCACCGTTGAGGTCTTGTGCTATTTAACCCATAGCTGGAGGGAAGATTGGGCTTCATACCTTTCCCAAGGATATTAGTCGACATGTGAAGGTAGACGGAGCAACTTGGATTCGAACTCGCGTAGCACGGTTCCGAAGTCCGATTGTCTATCCACTGAGCCACGTCGACTGCTCAATTAATGATATATTCATAAACAGTGCAGCTGTTAGCTACATGACCGTCCCCTTACTTTTTCTTTATGTTTATCTATATAATGTCTATGATCGAAGCCTCCCGTATGTTGAGGGGGTTGCTATTTTTAGGGTAAAGGGGTCGCAAGGCGCATTCTGCGTGGGGACGGTCATGTAGCTAACAACTGCACTGCTTATGAATATATCATTAATTCCGAAGCCTATGGATCATTTGGGGTGTACAAGATGTATTTATCAGGGTAAAGGGGCCACAAGGTGCATTCTGCGTGGGAACGGAATATTTCATTAATTAATTACGGTCATGTAGCTAACATCTGCACTGCTTATGAATATATCATTAATTCCGAAGCCTATGGATCATTTGGGGTGTACAAGATGGATTTATCAGGGTAAAGGGGCCACAAGGTGAATTCTGCGTGGGAACGGAATATTTCATTAATTCCCAAGCCTATGGTACGTTGCAGGTTTACAAGATGGATTTATCAGGGTAAAGGGGCCACAAGGCGCATTCTGCTTGAAAACGGAATATTTCATTAATTCCCAAGCCTATGGTACGTTGCAGGTTTACAAGATGGATTTTTAGGCTAAAGGGGCCACAAGGCGCATTCTGCGTGGGGACGGTCATGTAGCTAACAACGGCACTGGTTATGAATATTTCGGCCCTGTAGGGTCGAATGGGTTAAATTACAGCATTATGAGTTCTTAATGCTGCAATATTCGTAGTTGTATTTATTTCTTCCAGTATTTATTTCTCATCGCCCCCCCTCCTTTTTATTCATTTTTTTTTCTTTTCTATTCTTAATATTAATTATTTTGAGTTAATTACAGACCCTCACTTATCTCAAAACTTCCTCGTTCTCTTTTTTTAATTTTTAATTCGGTTTTAAATGACCGGAAGTCATCAAAAACCAAAATCTAAGAATAAACAAAAAAAAAAACAGAACCTAACCAAGCAACAAACAAACAAACAAACAAAAAGCCCTCCATTGTGGTCGGTTCCTTTTTCGATTTCAATGTCAAGATCCTTGCGTTAGGGCGGAGGTTAAAAGCTGTGTTTTTGTTGGGATTTAAAATGGTCATTAGTTTATGAGCATCGCAACCCTTGCATCAGAAAAATAAATAAATAAAAAGTTGTCTTGAGCAAAGCAAAGTCTGAGAAAGTTGGCCAAAGCTGAGAGAACTGAAAAAAGGCACTGCATTGACCCTTTCGACCCTAAAAGGCCGATATATCGGCCTTGATAACTAAAGGCAAAAAAGACACCCTCACATTTCGAACTTAACATTTCTATTTAAATAGAACGGCTCTAAGTGACTACTTTGTAATATTGAAAAGTCAAGTTCCAAAGCTGGAGGTTGAAATATTGTTCGTGGTGTGTCTTTTTTTTACCTGAGTCGCCAAGGCCGATATATCGGTTCTTTAGGGTTTAAAGGGTTACGAAGGAAAGGCACCACCTTTCCTTACAACTGTTATTTTTGCACCCAGGTGGATATATAATCATTTTTGCACACAGACACACACATTTATTTATACATATATATAGGCACAATATACATATAAAATATTTACTTGGTGAGCCCTAACTCAAGTTTGGCAAAAAACCATTTTTACGTGCTCTTACCCGGGATTTTCACATTCGGTGTTGCCCCCACCTAGATGAAATGCTCTCCCAAATTGACGAGCCCCATCTGACCGAGGCAGCTAAAGGTGAATGTAATGGTTTTGACTGGGATTTGAACTCCTATACTACGATTCCAGAGCCCTAGCTTTTTACCAACGCTCCGCCGTCGCTGCCATACCGATATATAGTTATTTTTGCACACGCACACACATATATATTTATAGATACATAGGCACAATATACATATATGTATGTACAAACACACATACACAAACACACACTTACACACACGCATATATATGTACAAACACTTAAACATATAGAAATGTTGATATATATATATATATATATATATATATACATGATTTAGTTTTTAAATTGCTATTAAGATTTCAAATATGTTATGAAGTTGTTATTTAAATCCTTGAGTGCGTGGGAAAACATTTTAAAGACAAACAATAAAACGACAGATGTATCAAATGCCAATTAGGGTAAAAACATATATA
>JAUZSX010325803.1:0-24833 GCA_034780655.1 Idiosepius hallami | reverse complement strand
ACTTGGTACCAAAAATCAAACTTTTACAAAAAGTTGAATTGAAAGTGAAATTTTGCATAGGCTTGGAACCCCACTAAAATGATTAAGAAAAAAACCTCTTGTAAAAATAATTTTGGAAAAAATTTTCTTTTTTTTTAAATTGAAAATTTATCATTTTTATATATTTTATCCAGTTCTAAATGGTTTTTGTACGTAAAAAATCATGATGTGTTTTTGAACGCAATTTTTCAAAGTTCTCTAAAAAATTGGTTTTTTTACTCGATTTGGAAATTTTTTAGTGATTATCTGGGAATATTTTTGTTGATTTTTATCTAAAAATTATTTCTTTCTTAGATCCATATTTTTTTAAAACAGTTTTTTACGAACATGATAACTTGCTCTAACTTTTTGTAAAAACTAAAATTTGATCTCTCTATTCAAATTTAAACCTATTTTAAACTATGAATTATAATTTATTTTTTTCTTGTAAACACTTAAATCTAAAATATTTGTGAAAACACTTAGCACAGCAGTTAGTAGCTTGATCAAACTCATTTGGTTTCCCTGTGATACGTTACTGTTTAGCAAATGGTTTAGGTTGAAAAATTAAAATAAATCATTTTGACCAAGTCATAAGTGAATAAAAGCAGCTCATATAACCAATCAGAAAATTGTAAACTACAATTTCTTGCTGAGTTTTTTTTTTTTTTTTTTAACTTTTTTTAAATTTCAACATGTTAAAACAATAGTCAATGAATTATCATACAAACTGATTTTCAGTTTAAAATATTGTTTAGAAAGCATTTTAATCTAAAATTCATTATAGCTATAAGTGATTAAATTTACAATCTGATTTATCATCAAGTCCTTCTGATTGGTAAAATATCATATCATAAATAATATCATATCAGTAAATAGATTAAACAAAAGTTTATTAATTTGTATTTTAACAAAGTTTCATTGAATCAATTTGTATTTTAACAAAGTTTCATTGAATCAATTTGTATTTTAACAAAGCTTCTTTTCCTCTCCAAAACAGATTTACAAAAGGGTTTTATTCAGTAACTTGAATCAGTTATAAAAAGTAAATAAAAGAAAGATGGTTTACTTAGCAGATTTTGTGTCATAAAGAAAATTAAAACTTTATTTGATAGAATTTTATATAATTCACGTATTTCATAAAAAATAACACAAAAATCATTAAATTAGCACAAGTTTTATGTGATCCTTGGATTTTACAATCTTTTAAAAATCAGTAATTTTTTTTATGTCATCTTTTTCATTTTTTCATGTCTTATGTAACATTTTATGAACTTTCAAATTAAGATTATTTAACAAAAAAACTTTTTTTCCCAGTTTTTTAAATTTTTTACCCCTTTTCTTATAACTGTGAAATTCTAGGTGATTTATGTTACTTTATGTTTCATCAAGAGAAATGATATTGAATGTTCAATATTCATAATTTTAATTCTTTTTTAAAAATGATATTTATTTTAGCCCACAGATAAACAAATAGAAACACGAACTGCTGATGGGAGAAGGCGAATTACACCAATTTACCTTGCACCCCAACCTGATATAGGGTATTTACAATATTTATGTATTTCCATTTATTTCTGCTTTTATTATTCCTTTGTTTATTATTATGTCTTTTTTTTTTTTTTGATTTTCCAGAAACTTATATACTGATGATTGGATATGCCAAATTTTACAAAATGAATAACTCTTTTCTTATTTTAAAAATTAATTTAATTGTTTAGATTTATTTTAAAAGATATTTAATCCAAATGGCTGAATTCTATTTTGTTTAATATGTATTATAATCTTAAAACATGATTCATGTCTACTCACTTGATACCATTGTGTATTTTAAATTCACAGAAAATAAGTGAATTGACATTAAATATTTTTCTAAAACAATAAGAAACTATTCAAGGCTAATTTTATAATCAAACATATTTTTGAAAAATGAATAGATTTTTGTTTTTCTATTTTCAACCTTTAAAAAATATTTTAACTCTCTTTTAACTCTCTCAATGAAAAACTGGTTTCTCTATAGTTATTAATTTTAGAATTATGTTATCATTAAATGTAATATTTTTTTTATAAATATTGATGAAAAGTTGTGTATATTTTTTTCTTGATGTAGGTAGTTTTATTTTTCTTCGGCTTTTTTATAAAATAATAGATTAAAATCAAATTTGTTTTTCTTAGGCAGGGCTGTGACAATGGAGATGTACCACCTTATGATGGGAATCATTGTTCCAATTCAGAATTACGAAAGAATAGTATGGATTCCCAAGTCAGGTTAGAAAATGTGTTTAATCTTATTTTTGCAAAGTTACTTTGGCCATCAATCATTAAAAAATATTAAATGAAAGATTTGAAATTTATTTTTTACAATTGTAATGAAAAAGAAAATGTTAAAGACAATAATTGATAATTCATATCAAACAGGAATTTCAGTTATTAATTTCTTTTAAATTTAAGACAAATTAAAACATTTTTCATACTTGAATATTTTTTGTCTTTTTTTGTTCCATTTAGTGATACTCCATTGCCTTTCTCAAGCAAAAACATTACATTCACATCTTCAACAGAACAGAGTAAGATTGTTATTGAGAAACAAGACCGGGTTACTGGACCCGGTTTATCACAGTCCTCTTCCAGGTCAAATTCAGAACATTCATCACCTTCAACAACTCACAATACAACCCCAACTCACAATACAACCCCAAGTGCCAACACTGCCTCAGAGTCTCATGATATTAAATTGCAAAAGTCAGGAAATGAAACAAATCAAGTAAGTATTTTCAGTATTTTATTTTTTTGTACATTTTGTGGTTATCTTTTGTGCATTTTTTAATCAATTTTTTTTTATCATAGTTTGTAATTTTGTACACTAATTTATATTCAGTAAAACATTTTAAATATGGAAATTTTATGAGGATCATTTTAATTGTGGAAGATATTCAAATACTTCATTCTTTAGCTCAGTCAAGGTCAAAGTATTGGTCTTCTACGTGTTCAGCTTGAATAAATAAAAGCTTAAATCATTATTTAATGTCATTAGCATTAGAATTTTATTAGAGATTTATAATTCATCCAATAAATCTAGGTAATATAATCACTTTGCATGTATTCAAATTTTATGGTTTTTATGATACTTCACATTACATGTGTGTCTAAAGTCATTTTTATATCAGATTCACTTACAACATAAATGACTCATAGTGTGTTACCATTTTGATGGCATAACAGCTTAATCTTAGAAATAAATTAAACTCATAGTCAATAAGGATAATTAGATTTTCATTTTAAATTAGTTAATGTATCTTTGTATGAGATATTGATCATTTTCTTGTCATCCTAATCTAACTTCTGTCTATCAAGACATTGAGGTGAATATTATATATATATATATATATACTTGGTAAGTATTATAATTCAATTGAAATTTATAATTGAAATGATGGTTACTTTTGGATTTATTAAAAGCCTGCTGATGCCTTGGACACAGAGAAAATAGCAGAAAATAGAATCTCAGAAAAAGAAAAATTTAGTGAAAAAATTACAGAGAAAGCTAAAGCAGCCATGGAAAGGTTAGTAACAAAAAATGATTATTTGTTTAGGAAAATTGTGAATTTATTTTCATTTTTTATTAATTTTATTCAAATGGGCTACTGAAATTCACAGAAAATTATGCTATAAGTAGAAGTTAGAAGCAAAAGTTAAACATTATTTCCAATGGAATAACTAGAGAAGAAGAAAAAATATTTGGTAAAAATCTAGTTTTATGAGATTAAAAGAAACATCACTATTACAAACTTATTTTATTTCAAATTTATTTGTAATTAAATCTAACTTTAAAAGAATTAAATGAAAAGAATTTAAGAAATGTTTGTAAAGGATTGAACATTTCAATAATCTATACCTATTAATAAAGGTAGTCTCGGTAAACAGCGTCCCTAAGGGGTTTTTGCAGGCTTTTATAGACTCCTAGATATAAGCGCACACAAAATTCAGGACTCACCAGGCCATTTCGAAAAGGGTGTTTTTGGCCTAGAAAATCTAAGGTTTGCCATTAACCATTTTCCAGACGTTTCTCATTCTTTGCACATCCATTTTCGTTTTCAACAACAGTTTTTGACGAAATTACACCAAACTTTGGATATACATTCCCGGTGTGACCCCTTCATGCATGACATAAAAAGTTTTTAAAAATCAGCCTTTTCATTCCTCTTTTTTAGCGTCTCTTTTTACCCTATTTTTGGCAATAGGGGGTTGGGTTAGACCGATTTTGTTCAAACTTCACACACTCACGCGCGTTGAGGTCTACATAGATTTTCAAAAAAAAAATTTTTTCGAAAACGTCAATTTTAAGCCGATTTAGCGGGTGGACATTAAGTTAGGGTTCATTTTGGCCAAAAACCCCAATTTTTCATTTTTGCGGCAATAGATTTTTTCGGTACAATCGGACGCTACTCCTAATTATACCAAAATGACCGCAGCAAAATTCTAAACAATTTCGTCAGGGCACGGAACGGCGGAATCCATTTTCCGATTTGGCCGATATTTCGGCCCCTTTTTAGCGTTTTTAATGTTTTTCACCTTTTTCCCATTTTCGGCGTTCGTTTTTGACGAATATCAACCAAACTTCAGATATACGTTCTATATACCACCTTATTGCCCGGCACGTTACTAGGACACAACAAATACGATTTGGAAAGCTATTTTCAGGGCGTCTTATTTTTCCACCTTTTTTCATTTCCAAGCGCTTTCGACCAGTAGTGGCGAGTAGGTCCAATAAAGATGCTACATTTTTATTCCTGCCAATTGCAAAAAAAATATTCCTAACCCTAACTCTAACCCTAACCCAAACCCTAACCCAAACCCTAAACCTAACTCTAAACCAAACCCTAACCCCTAAAATCTAAACACTAACCCTAACCCTAAACCCTAATCCAAACCCTAACCTTAACCCTAAACCTAACCCTAAACTTAACCCTAACCCTAAACCAAACCCTAACCCTAACCCTAGCCTAACCCAAACCCTAACCTAAACCCTAACCCTAACCCAAACCCTAACCCCAACCTTAACCCTAACCCTAACCCTAACCCTGAGCCTAACCTTAACCCTAACATTAACCCTAACCCTAATCATAACCCTAAAGCCTAAACCCTAAGCCTAACCATAACACTAACTCAAACCCTAACCCAAACACTAACCCTAACTCTAACCCTAACCCAAACCCTAACCCTAACCTAAACCAAACCCTATCCCTAAACCCTAAAACCTAACCCAAACCCTAAACCCAACTCAAACCCTAACTCTAAACCTAACCCAAACACTAACCCTAAACCAAACCCTAACCCTAAACTCTAACCCTAACCCTAAACTAAACCCTAACCCTAACCCCTAACTCAAACCCTAACCTTAAAACCTAAACTCTAACCCTAACCCTAAACCAAACCCTAAACCCAAAAACCTAAACTCTAACCCTAACCCTAACTCAAACCCTAAACCAAACCCTAACCTTAAAACCTAAACTCTAACCCTAACCCTAACCCTAAACCCAAAAACTTAAACTCTAACCCTAACCATAACCCTAAACCTAACTCAAACCCTAACCCTAAACTCTAACCCTAACCCTTAAAACCCTAACCCAAACGCTAACCCTTCTAACCCTAACCCTAACCCTAACCCTTCTAACCCTAACCCTAACCCTTTCATTTTAACAAATCCCAAATTTAATATAATAATATTTTTAACATTTTATTTTCAGAATTCGACCGCTCAACAATTCACTTCACATTTCAAAAATAAAACATCATAAAAAATAGATTTTTTTTCAAATAAAACTTTTCTTTCTGATTTCTGAATCTTTTTTTGATGTTTATGGTTTTTGATATAAAAAACATATTATAAATATATAAATATTTACTATCATTTTTATTTGTTATTATTTGACTTTTTCTCACAAATTAGTTATAGCATAAACTTTTTTTCGACTGCTGAAATAATTAAACATTAATTAGATTAATATGTAAATAAGGTGTTATGTTAGAATATTTACATCAAAATTAATTCTAATTTTACTAAATTGGAATTTTTATATGGAAGTTAGAGAATAAATACTCCCTCTGATCTTTGGTCTAAGCATTTCTAGAAAAGCATGTTGTTCTTCTTCTCTGAGTAGTATTTATAAAGTCTAGAGGAAGTAGTCAAACATCTATTGACCTTAAGACAGATAAATCTCTACAGCTAGAAGCACAGGTAAGAGGGAAGGTGATTTTGTGCTACATTTGGTTTTTAATAAAACTAGCGCCAGCCCTTGACAAGGAATTATCTCCCTTACATTCTCAAATAGAATCTAAGGGAGATAATTTTGTATGTATGTTTATAAGGGACGTAACTCTCTTCCCGCTCAGCGTTTGTCTTTTGTTATTCCTTTTGTTCAATAAATAAAATTAGTTCAGCGTTTCCTTTCTACGATCGTTGTTTTTATTGTTGTTGAGCAGCAAGATCTCTCCTCACCCCCTCGGGCTTGGATGTCTTCAAATCGTTACAAAGTTTTTGCAATCTTAGATTAAACTAAAATTCCTTGTCCTTACCCTAGGGGATAATTCTACTTGAAGACTTTAAAAAAAAATAAAGCTCATGATTGCTATTTTGTAACATGCATAGATAATACATGGTTATTGTACATTCGTGCATGCCGTGTTACAGATTATTTTAATTCTTCTTTTTGCGATCTTTTTCTTAGAATTTTTTCTTGATTTCTCACAAGATCCTTTCTGATGGGATCCAGAGTTCATATGTATTCCCTAAGTGTGCCGAACGTCTACATTGACCATCATCAGTGTTATAGTTGTCTATTCCTACTTAGTGATTGTGTTCTATTATTGTTGTAAGATTTATATTAATAAATTATTTCCCATTTGTTTTTACAATAAATTTTCTTTCTTGTTTTTTTTTTAATTCTTAATTTTTCTTTTTTCTTTTTTTGAATTGTTGTATGTCCGAATATCTGGAGAATTCGGTTGGAATTGTCTAAGTTTATTTCATTAATGGTTGGATTCTTATTTTTGATTAACAATGTTAGCGCAATATTCAACAATTTACAGACAACTTCGAAACAATTCATATAGAGTGATACGATCTGAGTGCAACAAAATGCCAATCTATACCTTGTGCAACTCATAATGTTATCAGTTAACAGCAACAATGACATCCAACCAACATTAAAGCCAAACCCTAACCATTTACCTTTAACATCCAACTATATTCACACTACCAAATCTTCTTCTGAAATCTGTCATGAACTATGATGAACAGCCCTCTGATGACAGACAACTTAAATGTGTCTCCTATGTCCCCTAAACCTAATAGACAAGTTCCAAAAAGTAAAAGAAATACCCATCCCCAGACGGTCAATTTGAACATGCAGATCATCTTCATATCTGAGTGACTATGTCACAGTAGACCAGAGATGGCATAACCCACCACAGGATAAGTGGATATTATATTTACTTGCAGAGCAGTGCACCAACCAAGTTTGGCACAGGGCCATTTTTAAAGTAAATGCAATATAGGATAAGCGCATATTATATTTACTTGGTGAGCAGAGCACCAAGTTTAGCACAAGGCCATTTTAAGGTGAATGCAATTTAGGATAAGCGTATACTATATTTACTTGGTGAGCAGAGCACCAACCAAGTTTGGCACAAGGCCATGTTTAAGGTAAATGACATATAGGATCCCTTAAAAAAGAGAAATTGTGCCAGCCATTGATTGTTATCATAATGTAAGGGGAGATAATCTCAAATCTCTTTATAAGGGACGTCATTGTCTGACTATTTATTGTCAAAAAATACTATCAAAAATGTTTTAATTTTGAATTTAAAATTTTTTTTATCCAAATGACTGTATAAAAAATTAATAAATACCTTATAAAATTAGTGATTTATGATTTAGTTCGGTAGATTGCCTTTTTGTTTAAGTAAAAAAAATCACTTCATAAATATAATGACATCATTTGCTATCTTTTATGGATTAATTTTCTTTAAAAAATATTCAACATAAAATCAATTCACTGTCTTTGATATACATTTATGGGACAGCTAAATAATTGCACCCAATAAATTATTTTTGATATCAAGAATAAAGTGTAATCCTATAATTTTAATGCAATATTTTGTTTAATCAAAAAGCATTACTTTGAGAATGTGAAAGAAAAAATCGTGTTGAGTTTCTTTTTGAAAAAAAGAACAACAAAAACTTTTAACATGTCAATCATAAGACAAATAATTAGGAAAATTTGTCAAAAATATTTTTCATTATTTGAAAAATTGTAATTTAAAAAATAATGCAATCCCAATGGGGAAAAAATGATTAAATTTAAAAAAAAAATCAATATAAGAAAAAGCATTTTTAAAATGAAAAGAACATTTTTTTTTTAATTTTCTTTTTGAATTTTATGTAAATATTTATTTAAAAAATAAATTTCATTCATTTTCCAAAAATTTTATGAAAATCAAATTAGTTTATTTTCAGTAATGAAAATAATTTTTTTCCTATAATGCCCTTAAATTAAAAATAGAGTTAAATACATCAGTTACACAAACTCTGCAGCAAAGCCTTAAATAATTGATTTCAAAAAGGCACAAAACTTGTTAAAAATTTCATTTCCATTTGATTTTGAATGAGTTTTCAAAGTGTGATTTGAAAAGAAGGTCATTTGACAAATTCTACAAGGATTTCTCTGTGTGACATCGCAGATGTCTTTTCAAAGTTGAATTCCGAGAAAATGAAGTGGCACAAACATGACAAGTAAAAGGTTTCTCTCCACTATGAGTTTGCAAATGTCTTTTAAGATCAGAAGTTCTAGAAAACGCAAATCCACAAAGTTCACAAGCAAAAGGTTTTTCTCCATTATGTATTTGTTTATGTGCTTTTAAATGGGAATTCCTAGAGAAAGCAATTCCACACACTTCACAAGAAAAGGGTTTCTCACCTGTGTGAGTCGGCATATGTGCTTTTAGTTGGGAATTCCTAGAAAACGTAGATTTGCAAATTTTACAAGAAAATGGCTTTTCTCCTGTGTGCATACGCACATGGATTTTTAATTGTGATTTCATAGAAAAAACAAATCCACAAACTTCGCAACAAAAATTATTTTTTCTATTATGACATTGCTTGTGTCTTTTCAAGGCTGAATTTCTAGAAAAAGCTGTGCCACAAACATCACAAGAAAACGGTTTCTCACCACTATGTGTTTGCAGATGTCTTTTTAAATCTGACTTTTTGGAAAATGCAAACCCACAAACGTCACAACAAAAGGGTTTCTCTCCCGTATGAATACGTATGTGTGCTTTTAAATGTGAAAAAGAAGAAAATACTGCCTGACAAATATCACAAGAAAATGTTTTTTTTTTAGGGTGTGTAAGCAGATGTGCTTTTAATTGTAAATCCATAGAAAATGTTGCATCACAAATTGTACAAGAAAATAGCTTTTTAATTGAGTGGCTTTGCTTTTGTCTTTTTACAGCTGAATTTATAGAAAATACAATTTCACAATCTTCACGTGAATTTATTTTAGTATGAGTTTGAATATGTTTTTTCAAATCAGAATTTATTGAAAATCCTAATCCACAAACTTCACAATTAAAAGGTTTCTCTCCACTATGTTCGTCCATGTGGGATTTTAAATGAAAATTTGTAGAAAATGCACTTCCACAAACTCCGCATGAAAATTCTTTTTCTCCAGTATGTGGGTTACACATATGGGATTTTAGATTTGAATTCAAAGAAAATTCACAGCCACAAACTTCACAAGAAAATGGTTTCCTTTTACTGTGACTTTTCATGTGTCTTTTTAAAGCTGAATTTCGAGAAAATGCTGTGCCACAAACGCCACAAGAAAACGGTTTCTTTCCAGTGTGAATTAATTGATGTCTTTTCAAATCTGAGTTTCTGGAAAAGGCAAATCCACAAACTTCACAAGGAAAACGTTTCTCTCCAGTGTGAATTAACAAATGTACTTTGAAATGTGAATATGAAGAAAAGGAAATACCACAGACTTCACAGAAAAGTTGTTTTTCTTCTGCATGTCTACGAACATGTGCATAAAATTGTGCTTTCCTAAAAAATGCACTTCCACAAACCGCACAAGAAAATCTTTTCTCTGCATTATGAGTATGTAGATGTCTTGTTAAAGCTAAATTATTTGCTAATTTAAAACCACAGATTTCACAAGGATGTGTTTTTTTAGAAATATGAGTTTCCATTGCTGAATCCATAAACTGATTTTTTTTATGAAAATTAAAATAAAATTTTTCTGGTTTTTTTTTCAATATCAATTGATATCTTTACATAAAAATCAATTCAATAGAAATTTTGATAAATTCATATTTTATATTAATTTCTTTTATTAAAGAGTTTATAAAATGGAATCCTTGAAAAATTGAGTTTTGTGCTCCTTCAAAAGTCAATCTGATAATAAAGAAGTTGATTATTATGCAACAAAACAAAATTCTTTCAGAGGAAATTTCATCTTTGAATTTTGAAAATCTGTGAATCAAAAAATTAAGATAAATTATTATAAAAAAAGAAAATAAGAGATACTAAATAAAAAAAAATTATTATTAATAATAATATTATAATTTAATAAAAAAAGGTAAATAAAAAAAGAATTATTATTATCATTAAATCGAAATTTAATAATTTGAACACTTATAATGATTTTTATTAATAATAATTTATGAGTAGATATACAAAATTAAATTATAACGTAAACTTTATCAATAATTACATGAGTAATAATTCTATTTCTGTAGCTTTTGTTCTTTACTATGTTTTGGCCAACTTTATCTGCCAGGCTTCATCAAGTGGTCAACCATAACACCAGTAAGGAAGCCATAATCCTGTAACAGCATGGGAACCAGAGTCCTATAACCAGTGGTTCTTGCTGTTAGTTTGAAGAATCTGGGTTTTTATCAGGTGTCGACTATTTTGTTTGAAAGTTGGCTGAAACAAAGAACAACAATTATGTAAGATGAGGACCAAAGTTAACAAAAAGAAATTAATAATAATAAATAATTTAACATTAATTTCTATCAATGATAGGGTTAGAATTACATTTAAGAAATATCATAAAGGTTTGGTTGGGTTTAGATTAGTTTAAATTTAAATATTTATAAAAATAACAAATTACAACAGACAACATAAAAGTTTTATTCAATTGTTTTTAATAATCTGTTAGACATAATAATTAAAAAGATGGCATTTAAAAAAAAAATTCTGCCCATTTAAATGGCAAAAAATTCCTCAAAAGTAATATGAAATCCTAAGGGTACACAACTAATTTGTTCAATAATAATGAGAAAATGTAAGGACTGTGTTGGGACGATTCCTAATTTTTCCCTGATTTTGATTCCAATTCCAGGAAAATATTGATTAACGATTCAAATATCAAGTACGATTCCGTTTCTTTAGCCTTGTGTGTAAAGGAAGAATGCAGATTTTTTGCCATTGATCACATCGTGCACCCACCACAGACACCGAAAAGATTACTAGAGTTCATTTTTTAGAAAATGGCAAATGCTTTGCAGGCCTCTTTGCACCCCTCTAAGGGCCTCTTCAAATATATTTACACACACACATTCATATATTTATATATAATTGTTAAAGAGAGATAGACAAGTAGGGTTTTCAACATATACAAATATGATAATTAGTTTGAAGTTAATCTTTTATTTTTTTCATAACAACTCCAGGGGAGGCGTATTGAGAGGGTGGGGTCGGCGGAAGGACTACAAAGTACGGTTCTGTTAATAATCAATTTCTTTAGTTTCAATTTACAACATACTACATTTCTCATTTGTGATTAGAAATGTGAAAAAAAATTTTATTTGAGATCAGACTAAAATAATCCTAATGAAGGAATCGGAAATTTAATGTATTTTTTAACGATGCGTTTCCAATTCTCAGAAAAATACACGATTCATACGATTAACGATCACTATTAAGGACAGAGATTAGGTATGATATGATCAAACTACCACTTCATGGTTAAGTACACATACATATAGTCTACAAAATGTCTTACTGACAACTTTGTCTCATTCTAGGCTTGGGTGCAGAGAGTGGTGTACATTTGCGGACCAGTCGGATCAGCTTGGCTGATAACTGACAAGATGCAGGAAAACAAGGATCAATGTTTCTTATGCCATAAAATATTGTGTTAAACAAGAATATCAAACAAGAATCTTATGGAATGTGACAGGAGGTCTATGGGGATGATGAACAAATGATGGTGCCCTAAGGCGGAGAAAATAATTATTCTCTTACTTGCAAGGAAATGACTGATCGTCCGTCATTTAAAAAATTCTTTAGAAAATTAAAATAAAATGCAAGTCGTTAGCAACCCCCCCCAATCTCTTGGGTTAAGGTTAGGGTTTGAAATTACATTAAAAAATGATAAATGAAGTAAAATTAATTTTACTTTTGATTAAAATAATAAACGAAATAAATTAATTTTACTTTTGATTAAAATAATAAACGAATTAAATTAATTTTACTTTTGATTAAAATAATAAACGAAATAAATTAATTTTACCTTTGATTAAAAATAATAAACGAAATAAAATTAATTTTACCTTTGATTAATTTTAATTAAAAAAAATCTTAGAAAATTTAATTTTTTTTTTGTTTTCAGCTTGAATTTTGGACTTCCTGTCATGCGCAGATAATGGCTTTTGTTTATTTTGCACTTTATAGCCATTGTTTCGACTTTAAAAATAGAATAATTTTGTTAGCATAAATTAATTTACTAATTATAAATCTGATAAAGAAATAATCTTTAGTTTTATTGATATTATTTAAATTTTGTGACCGAACTAAAAAACAATTTAATTTTTTTTTAATCCGTTTGTTTTGTGACATAAATAATTTCAATATTCTGATATTTTTAACTTTTTAAAAAAATAATTTATTTTTTTTTATAATTTTTATTTTCTATTATTTTTATTCATTTATTTTAAAAATACTTCAATGCGGTTCAATATTTTTAAGTGATTTACTGCGAAACTGTTGTTATTGTTATTTTTTCATTTTTGAATTTACGAAATTCAAAAATAAAAAAATAATTGAAAACCCAAAAAATATTCAAAAGGTAAATAAAATATTTTTATCTTTCTTTGTTTACGAAAAAATGTTTCAAAGTATTTCGTGTTTATAAAATAAACAGCATTTCATTACGATTACAAGAAGCATTCACCTTTAAAAAATGGATTTTTGCCAAACTTGCTTGTTGTTGTTAAACAGGGAGTCGGGCTCGGAATCTTCCTGTAGTTGTAGAGTTTTTCGCAATCTTAGGTTACCCTGAGACTCCCAGTCCTCACCATAGGGGGTAAACTGTTCCTGATCACTAAATATATATATATAATTCATTTCTTTTTCATCCGTAAAAGTAAGTAAAAAAATAAAGGTTTGTGTGCTACAAGTTTTATTTCAAATGATGTAAGGTAGATAACTCTTGTCTAGTAAGAGTTATTCCCCTTTAGCTTTGACGTAGCAAAAAGATATCATTCCTCACAATTACGTTCAGTTGTAACTTGCCACAATGCCACACAGATAATAAACAAAACAATGCTGCCTGTGTCTATACAACCATGTTAAGAAGCAGACCCCTATCACAACAAATGATATAATAAAATAATGTAGATTCCCAGTGTTCGTATGCTGATTATGTGGTCTTTTATCTTGACTAAAGCAAGCCTTTGGGTTGAATCGAGACCGATTAATCTCGCCCGGTCTCGGTTGAACACAGAGAATGTTGTTGTGTGTTTATTAGACTATTTTTCCTTTGTAATTTGATATTAAGTAAATGGAAATAGACAAATCTTTAAAATCTATTGAACTTTTTAAACACGGATTTTTTTTTCTCTTCAAAATATCTGATGACACACCACACACAGCAAGTAATGTTTGCTGAATGCGGGTAGAATGAGTTTTGCCATATCTTCAAACCACTTGCTTTTGTAGATCTCAGGAATTAGGCACCCCTCATGACCATAAGTGTGTTATTGGTGATATTTTACGAGGTACCTCCCTTACACTCCCCTCTAATCTTATGATCACTGAGAGGGGAGGGAGGTGGCAATCACCTTCACCTAGTGCCTCTTTAAAGAAAGCGATGCAGACTTTGTCTAGGCTTATGCACTTGTTTACTGTCTGGGGTTCAAGAAACACAATATCCCCTGGGACTGATATCTGAGTCACTGCCTGATGGAGTTGGTGTGGACCAGAACATTAACAATGATTTGCTCATTTCGACCAGTAGTGGTGGTTGCAATTGTATCATCACTGACTGCAGGTCCTTAACGTGATGGGAACACCATGAACCTTCACTCACTACCTATAGGCTGATCACCACAAGTATTGACAAACAATAATTTCAACATTAAATGACCTAAAGAGGTTGATATGCAATTAAAAATCAACCAGCAATCCATTATAGATCTGTAGAATTACTCTTCAAAATTTCAAGTGTAAACTTAACTCCTTATATTTTTGTCTGTTTTAGAAAAAGCATTCAAAAAGTAAAGAAGATTATTATTCTCCTCACTCTCCTTACTTGTCTAATCAAGCTGATGTTTTGCAAATGCAATGATTTCTATCTTTGTTGGTTATGAAGTGAATTACAGCTTTTATTTTTTTGGAAAGAAAAATAAATATTCAAAACATAAAAATGGTTTTCAACTCTTTTTTTTCTCTTTATTCTAATTTTCTTTTTGATGAAATTAAAATAAATTTTGTCAATTTCAGATTTTCTTCTTCTCCCATTCCTCCTCCTTCTTCTCTTTCTTCTTCTTGTTTTAACAAACCTGACAAGATTTCATGCAATGCCTTAACATAAATTCAGCTTTTTTTTTGCATTGGTTTCTTTTCGCCCAAACAAGACACAAAGCAGAAATGTCTTCACAAACTGAAAAAAAAATAGATAAAATTCATTCTAAAAATAATTCTTTAGAAATAAAATTAATTAAAAACAAAAAAAATGAAATAAAGAAAAAAATACGCTTTACAATGACGATTATTTATTTCTCTTGCTCAGCGTGTGTAGATTTGACTCCTTAAATTGATTTTCATAACTATTTTTGTATTCAGGCAGATAGGGCTCGTAAACTCGTGAGAGTGGCTCATCAAAGTGAAGGCAACATTGATTACAAAAGCCCAGAGAAACACCACTGTTTCGTGGGTCTTGTTATAGCAAAAAGGCTAAGAGATGATAATTCTGACTCCAAATCCTACCGCTTCCTTGCTGTCTTCCTTTGGAAATGATGATGTGATGATGGTGTTGATGCATACAATGATACAAAGATATTGAAAAGTTGTTTATGGAAAAACCTTTGTAATGTTTTAGGAAGATGAAATTAAGAAACTTTTCATATTTTTAAAATGGATATTTATTTAAAAACTTTCAAATTCACAGAAAATCAATGAAAAAATGGATGAATTACTTACTTGGGGGTCTTAATAGAAGCCTGTTCTTATTGCAAGCATGGCAAGATTTTGGGCATTTACGTAACATCCATCCAGGATTAATTTGGCACTCCCCATCCATTGCCCATTTGTCACACAAAGCAAATTCAACAAAAATGTTGGAACACGAAACTAAAAAAAACATTTTTATTAATTTAGATTTTCGGATGAAAATAGAATTCATTTTATAAATTCTTCAATGTTTATTTTTTAATCAGAAATATTTATTAATTGATAGATCTATATTGATTAATAGATCTATTATTAATTAATAGATCTATATTATTGATTAAGAGATCTATATTATTGATTAAGAGATCTATATTATTGAATCATAGATGTGTATTAATAATTAATAGATGTGTATTAATAATTATTAATATAGCCAAATTTAATAAGAAAGTCACAAATGCTGAATATAAATTTTTATGATAAAAAATTATTTTAAAAGAAAATCTGTTGTTTTTAGTTTTTAGAAAAAAGTTTAAAAATATTTTATTCATTTTATGAACTACAAAAATAGTTCAATAAGAAACAAATTATTTACCAGAAAGTGACATAAAAATAGTAATGTGTAAATAACTGACATTTTCAACCAAATATAATTTCAATTCAACTTAGAAATAGTTTTAACGTAATTTCAATTCAACTTACTTCCTGGAATATGATCTGTGCACATTTTGCAACTTTTTCTGCAATGTTTTTTCATCCATTTTTTATTTGTGATGCAGTCACCATTTTGAACCCAGTCAAAACATTTGTTTGGTAAATATTCATCACGACATGCTACAAAAGACCAAATGATAATTTTAATGCTAGATCATAAATATATATTTTATTTAAATAAAAATATTCTATTTTTAAAATGTAATGATAATATAGTACTCATTACAACTGGCTACCAATGAAAAAATGATAATGATGATATTAAATAATAGAATTTTATTATAAATGGTAAAAACATTTTAAACACAGAATATGAAAGGAAGAAGGATCAAGATATAATAAGAAAATATAAAATTTGATTTGTTTTTATTGTCAATATTCAATGTCCTATTTTAAAGTTCATATCAATTTCCCTTACTTCTTAGTCCCATTGCATCCAAATACAACTATATTTTTACCCACACCATTTTGGATTTTATATTTTCTCGACATATTCTCATTTCTCCTTTTATTTTTTGTGTTTGTGTCTTAAAATTTTTTTACTATTTATTTCCAGACTATTTATTTCCCATCTAAAAAAAGTATTTCCCTGAAGATCCTGATGATGAAACCCAAGTAGAGAATACTATCCTGCATTAATAAAGCTCTACTACAACATCAAGAACTTTTCTTATTAATCACCTTTCTCTTCAGTTACGTTATTTTCACAGCCTATATTTTATTATATATAAATATATATTTATCAAATATAATGATAATATAGATAATACTCATGACAGGCTAAAAAACAAAATCAAATTAGTTTTCAAATAAGGAACAAAAGAAGTTGAAAACATTTTTGAAAACTTTTTACATAAAAATAATTTAAGCAATTTGGTATTTATCCATATCAACACCCAAAGGGTGCAAGAATAGAGCAATACCAATAATTCCATCTGCTTTTCCTGCAAAGGATTTTTCTAATACCAAAAAAATTCCTTAATTCTGATTTGATTGCAAATTTCACAAAAATCTAGGTTTATTTTTTTTTTTTTGTCAAAAAATTAATGAAAAAAAACTTTCAAAGTTTACAACTTAATTTTTCTGTTTTGTAAAATTTTGGTTTCTTTTTTTGATTTTATTTCCTAAATATCTATTTGGTCGAGTACCAACTTAAGTTAGGCACAAGGCCAGTTGTATGTACTCATTATATTTCTGCGCTTTAGTTATCAGTGTTGCCCTTCACCTAGATGGGGATATATTTCCTTGGTCAGATACCAACCCAAGTTAGGCACAAGGCTATTCTTGAGCTTTTGTAATCAGTGTTGCTCTTCACTTAGATGAGGTTATATTTACTTAGTCGGGCACAAACCCAAGGCCATTTTTACATGCCCATTATACCCCTAGGCTAGATAGATTTATTTGGTCGAGTACCAACCCAAGTAAGGCACAAGACAATTTTGAATGCTCATTATATCTCTGAGCTTTTGTGATAGGTGTTGACCTTCACCCAGATGGAGTACTCTCCCGAGTTAACAAGCCCTATCTACCTGAGGAAACTTAGGGTAAAGGCCATGGTTCTGGGATTTGAACTTACGATTCCAGAGTTCAAGCTTTTATTGTTTTATTTTTACCAATGCTCCACCTTTGTTGCCTGATGTGAGAATGATTGATAAGATGTTGATTTATTATGAATTTTGCTTTTGTAAGAAAGAGTAAAGGGTGCAACCACAAAAAAATGACCTTTTATGAAGGGGAGGAGGAGGTTTCTATTAAATTGAGTTTAATTATGAAAGGGTTGGGGTTTGGGTTGCTTTTGAAGTAGAGTTTTTTTTTTATTTACCTGTTTTGAGCCATTTTGAATTGTTTTCTTTTTGTCCACAAAAACCGCAAGCCTTTTTACAGTAACGCTTCATGAATGCCGTGCGTCGTTCACATTCACCTTGATTTGCCCAAATGTAACAATCCCAACTGTTTTTGATATTTTTACAATCTTCATAATTTAACAAGGTTGATATGCCATAAAACAAACAAACATAAAATAAAAATTAAGAGAAAAAGAAAAAAAAATTGATGAAATTTTAATTTTTTTAAAGTATTTGGGTTTCATTTCAACTGAATGCTTAAATTGAAAGGAAAGGAGTGTTAGGGTTAGTTGAAAGGAAAGGAGAGGAAAATGGACTGAAATAGAAGGTTGATAATGATGTAGCGAAAAGGGACCGCTAAGAGGGAGTGTGTTCCCAGCGTAGGGAACAGCAATAGAGAGGTGTGTATGTGTCCTTTGTAGATGAAATCAGTCTTTTGCTATCTTATGTAGTAAGTCCTGATGCTGGACCTATATATAATGACGGGGAAGGTAGATAGGACAAATTCGGTGTCTTTACTTCGGTGTCTGGTAGTAAAGACTTTTCTGACTGAGAGTTTTACGAGGTTTAAATAGCAAGGCAAGCGTGAGTGTCGTCTGCTACCTGTAGGTAGGGACATGTCATAAAACAAGTTGTAAATGGTCTACTACAGTGAGTTGTGGTGGTTGCTTTGCTAAAGAAGTTGTAGAACAATAGTTACAAGTCAGTTTTAAGGGAAAAATCAAAATGGGAAAAGTTTGATATATGCAGTACAAGCACAGACATAAGCAATGACGTGCAGTGCCGTGCTAGGTCACCTTGGGGGCCCCGACTCAGAATACACCTTGCAGCCCCTTTTCACCTAAAAAGGCAAGTTGCACCTCTTAACATACTGGAGCCTTTGATCAAAGACTACATATACAAATGTATATATACAAAAAGAGAGTGTATATTTCAAGTGTGATAATGATTTTCTTGTTAATACAAATTAATTTGCTATTTGTGAAGATTTGTGAAGCCAAGGAGCCTTGCAGCCCCTGAGGAGCTTGTGCCCCCCCCCGCAATTAAGAGGGCTTTAAGCACAGTCCTAATGAGGTAATAGTTAAATATTCAGCCTTGAAAGCAACTTGACTCGTATCAAAATGACTGAGTTTGATGCTTGTTTTGATTTGAACTATTGTATGAGTTATCTCCCTTGTACTTAAATAAGCGTTTGCTATTCATTCTTCAACCCTAAACCTAACTCTTCGTACGTGTATTTTTAAGTAGATATCTTATTACACATTTTAATGCTGCAATGGAGGGTGTTAATTACGTGTGAAAACAAAGTTGGATTGGCATCCAAACTTATTTATTGTCTTTGATTTAAGAAATTTTTTTGTCAACAAATGTTTTGGAAAAAAAGTGTGTTAAAACTGATTGTCTTTCCATTTGATCAAAACTTACTTTTGGTTTTTTTTGCTCCTTCCTGACAATCATGGCTGCCGTCAGGGCAAATGCACTTGCAGTTCTCATTAAGAATGCCTCCCTTCAAACATTTGATCTTCTTGTGACAACGAGCTGAAAATTTATAAATTAAGAAAGACTCTTTGTATCAAAATACGTAGAGAAATATAGGTAATGAATAAGAAATGCAAATGCATAAATTGATGATCATCAATTTACGCATTGACATTCAATTTTATATTTGATGTGATATTATAGATATTCTCCTGATGATCCTGATGGTGAAACCCAGGTAGAGAATACTATTCAACTTTTATATATATATACATATATATATACATACATGCATGATGATAGAAGCATCTTGCCAGATGATAGCCACCTCAATAGCCACTTGAAATCATTTTTTGGCCATTGTTTCGTATTTTGACCCTAAGGGGCCGATATATCGGCCTTATTAACCAAAGGCAAAAAAAGACACACTGACATTTCCTAATATGTTTTTTTAATGAAACGGCTTTGAGAGACTAGTTGGTAATATTGTTTAGTCAAGATCCAAAGGTGGAGGCTGAAACATCGTAGGTTGTGTGTTTTTCTCTTGCCTTAAGTTGCCAGGGCTGATATATCAGTTCTTTACAGTTTAAAGGGTTAAATCAAATGCAATTTATAAATGCCTATTTCAATGACTCATTATACTGAAATGTCTTAATACTGAATTCAAGTTTGGCCAATCATTTAGCAATTTTTCTTACCTGAACAATTATAATATAAGTTAACAAATTTGACGTCCTTAAATGACAAGCCTTTTTCCCAAGATCGACGAATTTCGTTTTGTTTTGATGAATCAAGCGTTTGGATTGTTTCGTTTTTATTCCCTCCTGAAAAAACCTAAGAAAAAAAAACATGAAAAGCACATTCAAACATTTTTACATTTAACAAAATTTATTTCATATTTTCTTTCATTTTTCTATTTTTCTATATAAAAAGTCCGTTTAAAAATCATGAATAACAAAATATTAAAATCAGTTTTAATTGAATGTCAGAAAAAAAAAAAAAATAATAGTCATCCCTCGTGTTTGTAGATAACCACTGTATTGTCATCTTCTCCTCTATCTTCGCTGATTTGATGAGAGAAGGAAAGGTGACATAAGGCACTTTGCTGTGGATATTGTTTAAGGTGTGTCATGGCTGCACAACAGCCATGCACATTCAATTTGACCCACATTACTTTCACCATGGCTCAAAAACAGATGAGACAGGCATTTTTGATGATGCAGATTTTATCTGGCTCCCAGGATCTTGAATCATCAAGACTCACCTTACCACCTACTCAACAGGTGTTTCTTTCCCCAAGTTAACAAACTCAATCCACATGAGGTAGCTTAAGGTAGATGCCATGGATTTGACAGGGATTTGAACTTGTGCAACATGATTCAAAATTCCAAGCTTTTACCAATGCTCCACCTTGTCAGTTGTGCTTAATTCATTGTAAAACATTTTTCAAAAAAACACAAAAAAGAAAACAAAAAGGTGGAAATAAATTTGTAATGAATGCCACAAAGAGGGCAAGTTTTCTTGGCCACAGGTTGTCACTATTACTCTCCCTTTCTGCACCTATTTTCCTTACCACTCAAATACGCTCTCCATAAGCCTTAAAACAAAGTATTATTTGTGCAAAATAAAAGTAAAAACAGAGTGGATATTATTGCAATGTTGCACCCCTTTTAACTCATTAGCTCCCTCCCCCAATAAAAAATATCAAAAATGTTTTAAAGCAAAATTTACTCACAGTCGATTCATAATGCATGATTGATTTGTAATCATACGACACGTTCATGCTCGTAACGTAACTCCATGAGAATGGCCTAAACCATTTAATCCAATTTTTTTTGATATTTTTGTAGTTAATCTTGATGTATTTTCTCTGGTCTGGACGTTGGTGTTCATGAAGCATACCAATCACGTGACCAATTTCATGTAAATAGTAAAATTTCTGGGGGAAGCGAGAAAAGAAAATGAAAAAAAAGTTCTAGGGTGGCATGGCTTGCAAGGCCTAATCTGTGGTGGGAGGGTAATTAATTACAAAAAAAAAACTCCAACAACAAACATTAAAATCCATTTACACATATAAATAATACATTGTGCACCAAACCAAGTTAGGCACAAGGCTAGTTTTTCATGCTCAACAATGATATGTGTGTTGCAAAGAAAATAAAACCCAGAGAAAATAAGAAAAAACCTTGTGGACAAAAAGTGTCTATTCTTTTTAATTATTCAAGCATAAATTTAAAAAAAAGTCAATGAAGACAAGGTGACAGCTTGCTATTGTTTCTTTTTTCCCCAAAGTCTCTCTATCAAGATGTCACACCCATTCTTTTGCTCTATTTTAGTTTTTATATTTCCTTCATTGAATGCCGTCATTTCATTCTAAACCATTTTCTCTTATTGTTGTAATTCAATTAAATTTACAAAAACTTGTGGACAAAAAGTGTCTATTCTGTTTAATCATACAAGCATAATATATACTTGGTGAGGAGCACAAACCAAGTTTGGCGAAAGGTCATTTTTTAATCATACATATATAAGTGAAAAAAAAAACTTAAAAAGTAAATCTCATCATATTTTTTAGACATGTTTTTTGGTCCCCCGATTTATCTGAGAGGGATCCATTGTTTTCAATGACATGTGTCCGTCTGTGCGTCCAAATGATTGCTGGATAATCATCCATTACTTTTTTCTGAAATTTTGCCCCAAAGTTGTATTTTTATATTTAGATATGCATAGTAAAAAATATCTTATTACAAAAAAATAGGTCAAAAACGCCCCAAAATGGCCTAAAATGACACTATTTGCCCCATAAATTTTGACCTATTCATTAGATTTTTCTGAAACTTATTCAAAATGTGGAGGGAATTGTGCAAAATGTAAATTCAATTTTTCTAAACATGACAAAATTCTTGTTCGTGACCCCCAGGGATTTTTAGGGGCTAAAAATATCCCAAAAATGACTTTTTGTCCCAAGGTTAGAATTTGCCAACATGCACCCCTAAACATTAGACAGGGCTGGTTGGACTCTGCTGCACAATTACGTGCCTGCATCACCACTGTCGGTGAACATCTAACTAGTTCCCTTAAATGTACTATTGCTTATACACTGGATTGTTTATCTGTTTTGCATAAGGCTATGTCTTTCCAGCATCTTGCTTTTCTAGAAGCCCTAAGGCTATGTCTTTCCAGCATCTTGCTTTTCTAGAAGCCCTAAGGCTATGTCTTTCCAGCAATTTCGGAATCCTTGGGATGAGGCTTGAAGATTTATACAAGTATTATTCGGACTGTTATCCTCATCCTTATCATTGTTATATTCACAACGTTTCGGCCGATTAACCCTTCGGCCTTCTTCAGGTGATCGATCTCGGGAACCTTCTTGTCGAAATCGGGAATTACAGAATTTCGAACTCAACCCTTTATTCAAACTACGGGGGTAACCTGCTCTCGTTCTGTAAATATCATAGAAAATAAAAAATCTTTCTTTATAATAATAAAAAAACGCAAATTCAATGATATAATCCTCTGTTTCTATTTCTGTCGATATCTGTCTGCTCGTTGGAACTTTGTTGCTGTTCAGTGCCGTTTTATTTAACAAATATCGACGCAAAAGCGAAGGCAATAATGTATTTACTTGGTGAGCAGCAATAAAATTAACGAATAGATTGCGTTAAAAGAGCGACTGAAAATAGCAACAGAGATTCTCGGTATTGGGTGACATGGAATTGATCTGGTGGCGTTAAGAACGAATGGCTTTTGATTATTATTAGAAACTAGAAGTAACACCCGGCTTTGCCCGGACGCCTGGGACTCACCACTAAGCTAGGGTAATTAAAGAAGCCTATTATATCGGAAAGTACTTAATACCTTTTTAATTCGTGATAGATTTATTTCTAATACTTTTTTTAAATACTAAATTCATTCCTAATGCTTTTTTTCTTCTAAACTCATTTCTAATGCATTTTTTGTCTACTAAATTCATTTCTAATGCTTTTTTCTACTAAATTTATTTCTAATGCCTTTTTAATTCCTAATAAATTTATTTCTAATACTTTTTTAAATACTAAATTCATTCCTAATGCTTTTTTCTTCTAAACTCATTTCTAATGCATTTTTTTGTCTACTAAATTCATTTCTAATGCTTTTCTATACTAAATTCATTTCTAATGCATTTTTTGTCTACTAAATTCATCTCTAATGCTTTTTTCTACTAAATTCATTTCTAATACATTTTTTTTGTCTACTAAATTCATTTCTAATGCATTTTTGCCTACTAAATTCATTTCTAATGCCTTTTTCTATTAAATTCATTTCTAATGCATTTTTGCCTACTAAACTCATTTCTAATGCTTTTTTCTACTGAACTCATTTCTAATGTTTTTTTCTACTAAATTCATTTCTAATGCATTTTTTGCCCACTAAATTTATTTTAATGCTTTTTTGATACTAAATTCATTTCTTGTTCTTTTTTAATACTAAATTTAATTCTAGTGCTTTTTTAAAACAAAATTCATTTATAATACTTTTTTAATACTAAATTCATTGATAATACATTTTAATACTAAATTCATTTATAATACTTTTTAATACTAAATTCATTTATAATGATTTCTTATGCTAAATTAATTTCTAATGGTTTTTTACTAAGTTAATTTCTAATGCCCTTTTTTACTAACTTAATTTTTAATGCTTTTTATACTAATGTCATTTTTAATACATTCTTAAACGAATTTTATTTCTGATTCTTATTTTATACTATTTTCATTTCTAAATACTTTTTTTTGTATAGAGAATTAATTTCCAATGCATTTTTTTAAATTAGAAAAAATAGAAAGCGTCTTTTCGTTCCTTATGCAAATTATACTATTTTGAACACGACTAATTTCAATATAACTTTTTTTAGAAATAAACGAAACACTAGCGTGTTAGAATGTTAATGAGAGGACAGTTTATATTGAAAACTATAAACAAACAGGTCGACTATTGAACCAAATTGAAGATAAATCGTGATTCTGCCCTCAAAACCTAAAATTTGAATTATTTTGAATTAATGTAAGTGTATTTTTGTGTAGTCGTTCGAGATACAAATGATTTGAATATAAAATCATGTGCAAATATCAGACCAAACAAATTGTATCTAACCCGTTCAACCAATAAATAAAACATCCGATTAAATAGACAAACTCACTTTGTAAAAACATTTTTTTTAATACAACATTTTTTAAAATACTAAATTCATTTCTAATGCTTTTTTCAACTAAATTTATTTCTAATGCATTTTTTGTCTACTAAATTCATTTCTAATGATTTTCAACTAAATTTATTTC
>JAUZSX010325792.1:0-11368 GCA_034780655.1 Idiosepius hallami | reverse complement strand
GAACTTGCTGGAAATCAGAGGAGACTTGTTGTCACTTTGACTCCAGCATAAAACCACCGGTTGCTGGGTGCGAAGGTACCTGATGATGGGTGTGAGATCCAACAATGACAATAAACAATCAGAACTTCTGTAAATTTCACGGTTATTGAAACCACAACCACCACATCAGCAAGAACCTTCTGATCACTTAAGCAAACAATTTAGGATGTCATGATAGAAAAATCAGTTCAATATTTTATTTACTTGGTGAACACCAACTCAAGTTAGGCACAAGGCAATTTTTGCTTGCTCTTACCTGGGCTTTTTGCATTTGGTGATGCCCTTCACCTGGATGAGCTGCTCTTCCGAGTTAAAGAGCTCCATCTCCCCGAAGCAGCAAAAAGGTAAATGCAATGGTTTGAACTTGGAGGTGAACTCGCGTACTACAATTCCACAACACGAGCTTTTACCAAAGCTATAACTCAAAACTTACGTGAATTTCAAAAAGAAACACTGTTGTAGATATTATTACAAGAAATAGAACTGGAATATTGAACCTCAAGAGTCAAAACTGTCACCACTGTTGCTTCACCTTTGCTGGCCATATGTAAAAGGATATTGTAAATACTGAATTGAGACATTTTGTGAATGTTGTATCAAGACAGCTTCAAGGCGGTTATAAGATAGAAGAGAGAGAAATGTTAGAGGAGAGAGAGAGAGAGAGAGAGATGTTTGAGCAAATATGAGAGAGAGACAGACAGACAGACAGAGAGACAGACAGACAGAGAGGGAGAAGGGTTCAAAGGTTTAATATGTTCCTCTAATATAACAATGGCTCTGAGTGACTACTTGGTAATTTTGATAAGTCGGAGTTTAAAGGAGTAATATGTTCCTCTAATATAACAACGGCTCTGAGTGACTTCTTGGTAATTTTGATAAGTCGGGGTTAATATGTTCTTCTAATATAACAATGGCTTTGAGTTACTACCTGATAATTTTGATAAGTCGGAGTTCAAAGGCTTAATATGCTCCTCTAATATAACAACGTCTATGAGTGACTACTAGGTAATTTTGAGAAGTCGGTGTTCAAAGGAAGAAGAGAGAGAGAGAGAGAGATTGAATGGAAGAGGAAGGTAAAACGATATAGAAAAAGGAGGGTGGTGGTGGTGTTGAGTGTTTGGAAGTCTAGCTTACTGCGCTGTTGCTGCTGCTGCTGGTGTTGTGCGTGTAGAAAACGACCTTGACAAAGGAAAGCCAAGAACCTTGAGAATGTCTATTTCTGGTTTGACTTTGAACAAGGTCATCAATGATGGGCAAGTGAGCCGAGATCAGCTTTTGGCAGAAGATAAAAAGAAGCCCTCTTTTGGGAGAAAGAACGAAGGAGAAAACTTGAAGAAAATAACTGACAAAAAGAAAAAAAAGAGAGAGAGAGAGAGAGACTAAAGATTGAAAGAAGAAAAAAAAAGGCGAAGGGATTTTATAAAAAGGATAAGGATGAGAAAAAAAAAACGAAAAACAGTAAAGAAAATCACCGAAAAAACAGTAAGAATCCTCCCCCTAAAAAAAAACAGCAAAGAAAAAAATAAAAACGAAAAAAAAAAAACGATGAACAAAAACTAAAAAATTAAAAAAAAAAAACAAACCCAAAAAAAACTAAAAAAAAAAACTCAACCCCCCCAAAAAAAATGAGAAACGTAGAAAAAGAATTTAAAAATAATAAACGACCAAGAAAAATAAAAAAATAAGCATTAAAAAATTTCTAGAAAAATAATTCTAGAAAAAAAGCATAAAAAGTTTCTAGAAAAAAAGCATAAAAAGTTTCTAGAAAAAAAGCATAAAAAGTTTCTAGAAAAAAATCTAGAAAAAAGCATTTAAAAAATAATTCTAGAAAAAAAACACTGAAGAAAAATCTAAAAAAAAATAGGGTAAAGGAAAAGAGCTGAAGAAAAAAATTTAAAACGGAAACAAAGGCGAAGAAAAAACAAAAACGGGGCGAAAAAAATGAGGTTTTTTGGAATCCTTGGGATGAGGCTGGATGGTTTGTACAACTATTATTCAGACTGTTGTCTTCATCCTTATCATTTTTATACTCACAACACTCTACTCGGTCATAATTAACAGAACGAGGGCACGCTACCCCCGTTGATAGAATAAAGGGTTAAGTTCGAAATTCTGTAATTCCCGATTTCGACTTCGATCACCGGAAGAAAGCCCAAGGCTAAATCGGCCGAAATGTTGTGAATATAACAATAAGGATGAGAACAACAGATCAGATAATAGCAAAAAATTTTAAATGAATGGAGAGATAGAGAGAGAGATAGAGAGATAGATAGAGAGATAGAGAGATAGATATAGAGATAGAGAGAGAGAGAGATAGAGAGATAGATAGAGATAGAGAGATAGATAGAGATAGAGAGATAGATAGAGAGAGAGATAGAGAGAGATAGATAGAGAGAGAGATAGATAGAGATAGATAGAGAGAGAGATAGATAGAGAGAGAGATAGATAGAGAGAGAGATAGATAGAGAGAGAGAGAGATAGAGAGAGAGATAGATAGAGATAGATAGATAGATAGAGAGATAGATAGATAGAGAGAGAGATAGATAGAGAGAGATAGATAGATAGAGAGATAGATAGAGAGAGAGATAGATAGATATATATATAGATAGAGAGAGAGAGAGAGATAGATAGAGAGAGAGAGATAGATAGAGAGAGAGAGATAGAGAGAGAGAGGCATTAAATGTACAAGGTTGGATTTAAAACTAACAAGTTCCTCATTCTGATCAGATTTTATCAACAAAGTTGAATAGAATATCATTCAAAACTTCAGGAGATTTTTCACACTTCAAAATGACCCTCATTATTTTCAATCAACTTTCTAATGTGCTTGCAGTATGGCACAAAAGCTTCTGATACATTATGTGGCAGGCATGCGTGGAAGTACTCCAGAATTACATGGGTGTGCCTTCATTCGACACACCTTCAGAGTCAATGACCTAGTGCAAGGGCCATGGAGAGACAGTGCAAGAGTTATTTGTTGACGTTGCTGATTGATTGTGTTCGTCCGTATGTACTGTTCAGGATTGTGTCAATAGTATTGTTCATTAAAGGCTATTGCAGTCTTTTGTAATAAGCTTTTTTGTATGTGCTGATTTAGTCTCTCCTGGCAAAAACATTTTAAGTGGTATCTCTGCACAAAGTCCTCTAAACTGCTTCTTTAGTTCCATAATAACTGTTGATGATGATGATGATGCATATACCTTCAACTTTACAAACCCCCACAGAAAGTTAACCATTATATCTGATAATGGTCTACCTAAAATTGAACAGAAAGCTAATCAATGGTAAAGTTTCAATTAAATCATTTGAGAGGAAAAAAAATTATTGAAGTTTTAAATCAAATACATGATGTTATGAACTAATCCCAAATAAGTATGCAAACTGAATTCTAATAAATTTTTAAACAGGAAATTATGTAGCACATGGCCAAGTTTAGAGTGGTTAGATGCCAAATTGACCTCTCTTCATTAGGTATGGCAAAGTCATCAATATCTACAATCTTAAAGAATAAGGACGTCGTCAAGGCAGCTGATCTTGTAAAAGGGGTAACTGGTATTTCTAATCAAAGACCACAAATCATCGAGGAAGTTAAAAAGTTATTGCTCATCTATATATGTGACATAGTAGAGGTTGGTTTAAAACATTTAGGAAGAGAAGCTAAATCCACCATATTGTTAGACATGGATTGGCGTCAAGCTTAAAGGAAGCAGCGGAGAAATTTGCGGGGGAGTTTAGTGACATAATAAAGACAGAAGGTTTTCTTCCTCAGCAAGTATTTAATATAGACGAAATGGTGTTATTTTGGAAGATGCCGCCAAATAGGATTTACAAAAGGAAGAAAAATCGTTGTCAGGAAACAAGCCAATGAAAGACAGACTCACTCTCTTAAAGTGCGGTAATCTAAGTGGCAGTTTTCATATTAATTTTGAAAATATGAATTCAGCATCGCAGAAACTTTGGCCAGGCTGTGTAACAGAACAGGACTTAAAAGGTTTCGAAACAGCTGCTGCTTTCGAGCAAATCGCTGTTATTGTTGACATTGTTTTTAATGAGGAAAAAAGTAAGGGTTTAGAGTTCAATAATGAAGATGTCAAATAGTTGGTAGAAGACCACAACACCGAGTTTGCCACCAAAAATCTCTTACACTTCCAAAGTGAACAACAAAAGAATCTGGCAGCGGAACAATCATCTGATGATATTGAATTCATTGAAGAGAGCATCCCAAATTTCTTTAATCAAAGAAGTGTCTTATTAAATTTACTTCTCTTATGTTTTTCGTTTTATTTACATTTTATATGGTATTCAGTGCTTATAAAAATATTTTTTTATAATATTAGTGTAAAGCAGGTAAATAATAATTAATCTAGTGCTTGAGAACAAATAAATCTCTTTTACAGGATTTTTAATGGGGAAAATAGGATTTGTTTTTTTGAACAATTCGCATTTGAATGAAACTCCTGAATGGATTAAATTTGAAAACTGAGGTACCACTGTACTAACAAAGTCATTTATGTGATCGAAAGTCTAATAGGGGCAGTGGATAAGGCCTTGAATTTTACAATTATAAAAGGCAAATTTAAATTCTTGTCATTTCATTATGTTCAGATTCAGCCTAATTCCTTTGGGAAAGGTATAGATTGCCTTATGCTCTCCAGTTACAAATTAAATAATGAATCTAGTATTATTCAAAAGGTTTAATAAAAATTTATTTTTGCAATCAAATAGTGAAGAAAAGTTGATGTTGTAAAACAAATGAAGTAGAGAACTGATAATATTTAGCAGAAGGAATCAGATGTAGAAAGCTGTTCCTATAATGAGTATAGTTAATAATTATCTGATTAACCAGCATCAAGTGGTTGCAACTAACAGAAAATCTGCCCTACCTCATTTACCTAAAATAACATCTGACCAAAAGCAATTGTTATCTAATTACACAATCACTATATTTAACCAGAATAGCAACCCTACAAGTTTTGGTTGTAACTTATAGAAAACAAGATTGACATTTAATTAGATTCATTAAAAAAAAAGAAAAGAAAAAAAAAAAAAAAGAAATCAATTAGTAGAAATTTTTCTCAATAGTTTTAGTTTTTCAATAAGCATAACACTTGCCATTAGGATTTATCACAACTAACCAGAATAACTGGTATTGTAATAAGGGTGCTGGTAAAAACCAACATAGGCAGCAGTATGAAAATGAAAATGGTTAGGAAGACTAGTAAAGAACATCAACAAAAATTACAACCTATCATTAGAGCTATTAGCAGAAATTTCCTTAGTTTTATCAAGATGGCTAGATCAGTGATTTTTTTTTTAAATTTTCAAATGTGTCTTAATAAAAAAAATCCTTCATTCAAAAACTGTATTAACTAAACACACAAAAAGGAGCTAAATGTGGATATGTGAAAAATGAATAAATTACTCAATAATGATTGTTATAAATTTTTAATTGATGTTAAATGGAGTGATCAAATCTAACAGAAAACTACTATGGGGAAAAAGTAATAATTAGTAGAAAAACAAACATTTTTGAGAAGGGTTAACTTACAATCATATTCCTTATATCAAACTAGATAATCTCATTGATCAAAGTTTACTCAAAGCATACATACATTTATTCTAGCAATATAAAAATCTGTGTTAAGTGGATAAGCAATATAAGAACCCCCAGGGTTTATATAGGCTCTCTAGAGTATTTTTATAGCCAGTTTTATAAGATATTAAAAAAAATTAACAAACTAAAAAAAAAGTCACTTTTCCTTAAAGGTTTGTTAAAAAAGTTTACAATTATCTGAATTATCAGGTTTAAAAGGTACAAGTACAAACATGAAAGTAAAATGAAAATGTAGTCATAAATGAAGACAAGCCAGAAATTAGCTAGAGTTTAGGTTTTTATTTAAGATAAAACTGATCAGAAAATGAACGTCTTAGTTTAGTTAAAATAGGAAAATCTCCCATTATATTCTTAAGTAGAAAAACCTTTAATAAAAGCATACGATTACAACTTCAGTAATTAGGCAGAATTTTGCTTTATTCAAGTTATTCAGACTTTAAGCGTTATCTTAACTATACATTTCAGCCATTTAACCCTTTGCTTTCTTCAGATATTAATCAAAATCTAGAATCTTTATGTTGGATACAGAAGTCTTTTTAGAACTGCAAAATTAATCCTTTTTTCAAACTTGGAGGGCTAGGGTTTTCATAAAGTACTATCTATGTCAATCTATTGTTTCAGTTATTTTTGCCTACAGCCAGGATTGAACTTATTTCCTCCAGATAAATATAACTTAGAATTTGTATAAAACAAATACTAACATCACTATGGCATTCATCTTGGTAGACATTTGAGAGTGATTTTGTTTCAGGAGTGTTAAATATTTTTCTAGGTCAATTGAATTACTTATTTTTTTTATTGAATTGCTTTTTTATTACTGAACAATTAATTATACTTTCTTGTTAATGAAAGTACCACCTACAATTTGATCAGTACAATATTAATTAGATTCATCACAGACTTGAATTTTTTTTTAAGTATTGATCTAAATATGCCATATGTTAAGTTGCAAATTTGAAGCAAGCATCTTGTTCTTTGCACTGATCAAAAAGGTTTCACAGCAAGTGACCAAGCAGGTCAATATCTGTTCTTAGACCAAGCAATATAAATTTGCCTATAGACATAAGCGTTTATCTTTTCTTTTAGGTTTAACAAAACAGCAGCTGCGGCCATAATTAATTTTTTTTTACCAATTTGCATGATATTATAGATGTTATATGATCTTCTTAATTATTTTTTTAGCCCACCTCTTGGTAATCCCACTTTGTCAAAAATCAAATTTATCATAAGTGGTCAAGACAGTATGAATTACAGTTAAGGATTTTTTTTATCATAAAATGTTAAATAGCAACAATGAATCATTCATCTATGTTTTTGTATTAGCAGTGATTAACTTTACAATCAACAATTGACAGTAATATATAATATATTCTGATTATGTGGAGAAAATCAATTTATAAAAAAATATTTTCTTTGAAAATGAATTTGACTCAAGTGAAAAATTGATTCAAGTATTTTTTTGTGATCAATTTTAATATTTCTAAACATTTATAAAGTTTTTCAAACATTTATTCATAAATAAGTTTTCATAAAGATTTAACAAGAACTCTCATACAAAAAGGAAACAAGTTTAATTGTAAGCAGAAACTTTAACAGCTTGTAACCAAAACCTAACACATGAAATAAACTAAAATAGGGATTTCATCATAATTTTAATAAGTATGAGAAAAATATATAAGTTCCTATGTTAACTAAAATAAGAAAATTATATGAATGTAATAAATACAGAAGGCAAAAATAGATAGTTGAAATTAAGCTTAATACTATTTATAATTATAGACCAAGTGTTTCAAGCTAATCTAAAAATACTGAAACTGTAAGTAAAAATATTTAGATCCTTTTCTGAAATATTTTTCAAGTTCAATGTAGGAGAAAAAAAAAGGATTCATTTTAATTAATGCTATAAATTTAGAAAAAAGTATCTTGTATTTAAAAGTAGCCCCCAGATTTTATAGATCTTCCTCAAAAAAGCATTAAAAAGAATTTATAATGCAAATTAAAATATAAGTAATACAAAATATTGTAGAAGTTCAAATCCTAGTAGGACCATCACACTAACTTTTAGTTTCTCCAGGCAGAGAAGAGTCTCATCAACTTGGAAGAGGAGTTCATTTAGGTGTAAGACAATAGTGATTAAAAGAAAACTTGGACTGACTTAGGCTAAGGATTTCTGGAAAATTATGTGTCTAAAAAAATAAAAATAAATAAACACTATAAGTCATCATCATCGGCGGTCATTCATAGTCGAGTATGACTGCCCACCTTTTGGGAGGACGCCTGTGCGTGATGTCTTTTAATGTGGGGAGACTGGTGCACCTACAGTCACCACATGGACCCTTGGCAAAGGATAGCCTTGTTCTATTTGGCATGGATAACCATGACGACTGGAGGCCATCCTCTGTTGCACCCTTCACCCACCTTCAGTGCCGTTGTGTCATTGTAGACATCATCCGCCGTTGAGGTCTTGCACTATTTAACCCATAGCTGGAGAGAAGAGTGGGATTCCCACCTTTCTCAAGGGTATTAATCGATATGCTGACTTAGACGGAACAACTTGGATTTGAACCCGTGTAGTATGCTTCCAAAGTCTGTTTGTCTATCCACTGCGCCATGTCAACCACTGAACACTAAAAGTAAAAACCTAGTCTACATGCAATAGAGTACATTTATGACCAAAGCTAAATAATTACCAAATATTTAATAAAACTAAATAGATATTTCATTTATTTATAAAAATTTCAGGAACAAGAGTTAAAATTCTTATATCATAAAATAGAAATACTAACCTATCAGAAAATTGCTTGAAAATAAAAAGTATACATTCTTAATTACAGTGTAAGCACAAAATTAATCATAAACATTGCACTCATGCTTAAATAGTAATTATTCATTAGGTAGTTGCTCAAGTGAATGGGGGGGGGAAGGTATTACAGACACTAAAACATTCGAGGTGGATAAAGTACTTAAGGCATTGAATTAAAAAAAAAATCTATTTCATAGCTTTAATTAAAAAGTAGCTGGGTCAGAAGTATTTAATCTTTTTATTCTTACATTATTGAATGTGGTGAATTGTAACAATAAATGAAAAGTGATTCATAGATGCAACAGTGTCAAATACTTTATGTTCATTAAAACAATGTTCTAGAGAGCTAGTAAATTTTTGAAGACAGACAATAGAAAGACAATATAAATGTAATATTACACAGGGCTCTACATTTAGAGAAAATTCCTTCCAAGTAATTTTTCCAGTTGGCGACTAAAGACAAAAAAATAGCTTATCTTTTAGGCGACTGTTTTTTTTTTTTTTTCCAAATCTTCCGTTAGTGAATTAAAAATGTCTTTTCAACTTATATTTTCTTAAAACGAGCAAAGACAATTAGTTTAAACAATAAAAGGTTAATAGTTACTTTTTACTTTTTTTTAAAAAAAAAAAAAAAAAAAAAAAAAAAAGGCTTTTTAAAGAAATATCTCTAAAACTAAAATAAAATTTAATGTGGTATCGTTTCCTAAAACTTTGACAGTAGTTTGTTTCTTTTGAAGATTCAAAAAAAAAAAAAAAAAAAAAAAAAACAATAGCATTGGGGTAACCTTATGACAAGGCATGCTGAATAATTTTCTCCAATAAAATTTGTATAATTTGAAAATTAAACATAACTACACCTAAAATTATTGGTCTATTCATAAAAGCAAAATAGTATTATGGTTTGGCTAGTAAATTTTCTATTTGGCTAGTGAATAGAAATATTTAGTAGTTTAAGGTCAACTAAAATTAAATTTGTAGAGCCCTGTTACATTATCAAATAAGTTTATATAGTACTGTTTGTTTGTTAGTTCGTTTAGTAGCATAATTTTTAATTGGTTATTAAATACCAGGGATAATTTCTTTTGTTGACATATCATTGGAAGAACAGTAGTTGCACTTTTTAACCTATAATTAAAAGGTATAAAGAGGATTTGGGATTTGAGTATGCGTAAGTCCAATCATTTAAAATACTGCACCCACATCGAATTTCTTCAGAGTTATTTTAACAGGAGTGACTGGTAAGAAACAATGTAAGTTTTTTTACATAAAAGATATAATAGAAGACAAAAATGTGATCTGTTACATGAGGATTTTTTTTTATTAGAGTTAAAGAGATTTTTTAAAATATATACTAATTAACTATATATAATACTAATTAACTTTTTGGTGAATTTCATGAGTTGCTAGATTAAATAAAAAAAAAAATTTCCGAAAATGATAATGCAAATGATTTTATTTTTCTAAAATATTACTTACTACACATTTTTAGTCTTAATATGCAGAACATTTTATAACTGAACTGCAATGAAAGAATAAATGAAATAAACCAAGTTCACAAAGTTTTAGATTTTACTAACAGCTACAAAATATGCAATTTTTTTTAAATCTCATGCATGATCAAATAAATCTTTTGAAAGTTGATATTTGAATAAGAGCCACTGGTACATAACAGTAGGCATTAAACTTCTGAAGAGAAGTGATGTTACAAGAAAGAAAGTGAAATCAAGCAGAGAGAATAAAGGCAGTTAATAGGTGAAATAAAGACTAGCCATGCAGGGGTACTGACTGAGTTTAATTACTGCATAAATTTCCAATGAATCTAGCAAGATATTGTAGGCTGCGAGGATGAAGTATTGGTAAAAGCTTGGACTTTGGAATCATCATTCAAATTCAGTCAAAACCATAACATTCACTTCTAGCTGCCTCGGGCAGATGGGGCTCGTTAACTTGGGAAAGCAACTCATGTAGGTGACAAACAACACTGAATGCAAAAAGTCCAGGTATATAGAACATGTAAAAGTAGCCTTGTGCCCAACTTGGGTTGGTGCTCGACCAAGTAAATATATCGTTCAAAGAATTTCATAAGGTTTGTTTCTTTCTATATTCATTCAATTTTATTTTAATCTTTATGCTGACAATTTTGAAAATTATGTATGGATTTATATTGCTAAATCTGATATACATACGCAAGACGAGTGATTATTATTTTTTGTCTAATTCGTATAGAGGAGAATGCTAGTGCATTGTTTGCTTTTTGATAGTGCATTTAATCTGTTTTTGTAAAGATGTGATGTGATAAAAACCAGAATAGTTTCTGCTGCAAAATAAACAAAAAATAAATAAAATCTGTGTTTTGTCTCTTTATTTCTAATTAAGAATGAAATCATTAACTTTAGCATAGGCTATTAATTATATACCTATTCAAAAGAATATGTCAGGTCACGTAATGTGCTATTGGTACCATATAACCAAGTACTACCTGCAGCATGGACTGGTTCCTCTGCTAGCTTTGCCTGGTAAGGAGGATGGCTAGTCTCTCAGAAGGATTAAAAACAAGACCTTACAAAGGGCGTATGAACCCTCCTTGGGGTCAACAGCTAACTAGCCCCACATATGCCCCTTTAGGGGTAGGGTAAAGGAAAAACGCCAAAATCAATTCAACAAGGCCTCAATGGCAGAGCTTCCCAGCTCCAACAGGAGAGGACAGTCCCTGTCAAACAGGCAACAAGACAGGTCTTGATAAACAAAGAACTCGGCAGCCCGATGCAACCAACTTTTAATTCTAAAGAAAATTTATTCCTCCAAATAAAGTCCTCTTGTTTAATTCTTTTTTTCTATTGTTCTGGGGTATTATCACCCCTATATCCAAGACGACATGGATTCGTCCGGCTAATACATAAGCCGGTCTGTTC
>JAUZSX010325781.1:0-11368 GCA_034780655.1 Idiosepius hallami | reverse complement strand
TAGTACGAAAAAAAAACATTAGAAATGAATTTAGTGTTTAAGAAAAGCATTAGAAATGAATTTAGTACAAAAAAAGCATTAGGAATGAATTTTAGTATGAAAAAAAGCTTTAGAAATCAATTTAGTATTTTTGAAAGCATTAGAAATGAATTCGGTATAAAAAAAGTAAAAGAAATGAATTTAGTAGGAAAAAAACATTAAAAATGAATTTAGTGTTTAAGAAAAGCATTAGAAATGAATTTAATATTAAGAAAAATATTAGAACTGAATTTAGTATTTAAGAAAAGCATTAGAAATGAATTTAGTAGAGAAAAGCATTAGAAATGAATTTAGTATAAAAAGCTTTAGAAATAAATTTAGTATAAAAAAAAGCATTAGAAATGAATTTAGTATTTAAGAAAAGCATTAGAAATGAATTTTAATATGAAAAAGAAAGCTTTAAAAATGAATTTAGTATAAAAAAAAGCATTAGAAAGGAGTTTAGTATAAAAAAAGCATTAGAAATGAATTTAGTATATAAAAAGATGCTTTAGAAATGAATGGAAAACAGAAAAAAAAAATTCATTTTATTTTGGTACATTTTTACTCGTTTTCTTTTAACCGTGTTATCTCTTTCTTCCCCGTTTCTAAATCTAACTCGTATACGCTCATCTAAAGAGAATTTGGTTCAGGTAAGGCCCGGATGATGCCCATATATGCGATTCCAGAATGGTAAACGCTGTGGGTCGGTAGTCGTGAAATTTGAGAACACCACCAAGAGGAGTGGGTGTTGAAAAAGTGCTCAGTTCAAAGAAGCGAAGTCGTTTCAAGAACAACAACTACGCCAAAACACCCACCCCTTCCACCCGGTTGAGTGTTGCTCCCCACCCTTGTATGAGAACACCCGAGTCAACCCGAACCTGCCGGTGCTGACTGCTACTACTTGCTCACCAATTCTTCTTTTTTACTTTTATTTATTTATTTTATATATATATATATATGTATATATATATATATTTTTTATCTATTTACGATTATTTATAGTTGCTGTTCTTGCTGTACTTAGGCAGGAAAAGCGGCTACAAGTTGATTAAAAAGATAGACTTATCTCGATGTAGTTTAGTACTTATCTTTATTTTTTTATCTACCTATCTCTTTACTCCAGTCTCTCTTTCCACATATCTACACCTACATAGGTGTATACTGTATGCAATTTATATATACAATAAATACATATGTTATGCATATACCTTATCTATCTAGCTATCATAATATAAAAAAAAAGAGCAGCGACGGTGGAGCATTGGTAGAAGCTCGGTCTGTGAGATCGTGTTACGCGAGTTCAAATCCCAGTCAATACCATCACTTTCACTTTAGTAGCCTCGGTCAGATGGGGCTCGTTAGCTCGGGAGAGCAGTTCATCTAGGTGAAGGGTAACACCGAATATATAAAGCCCGGGTAAGAGCACGTAAAATGGACTTGTGCCAAACTTGGAGGTGCTCACTAAGTAAATATCATACTAAACATTTGATAGCAAGACATATTGGATACAACGCCTGAAAATATCTAACGATATATATCTGCATATTCCTCTATTTCCCACCATATCACCGAAGTTAAGCAACGTACAGCCTGTTCAGTACTATGATGGGTGACGACTTCTGAATACCAGGTCTTGTAACAGACTGGTTGGTGGTTCGTGGCATGATCAGATGCATTAAGTATTCGAGCTGAAAGTCTTTTCTCTCTACCATAACGACCGACCATTTGGCAAAAATATTCCTCGATTATAGTTACCCCCTTGGGTGAGGAGTGGGAGTTTTATACTACTCTGAGATTAAGGAAACTCTATAAACAAGATGAAAACTTATCCAAGCCCGAATGGGTAAGGAGAGGTCTTACTGACCAACTACAACAACAACGAATTGTGCAAAGTGCATGGTAAAACTAGACGACAGGCTTCAAGTGCAGCTATTAAAATCAAAACATTCATTACAAACAAAAAAAAAGATTAAAACAATGTTTAATACGACGAGTGACACTAACGTGCAGAAAATTATATTTTTAGCTTCAATAGAAAAAACAAAAAAAAAAAACAGAAAAAATTGAAGTAGAATTGAGAAGATATTCCAAATTGCTATTAATATTTTTATAGACCTTTATTTCTATGTTAATAGACGGTGATCCAAATGTCTTAGGCCTATTTCAAGTCCTTGTATTTGCATAACTGAATTCTCTTCTTTGACAATCGGCAATTTCCGTGAGCTCATGCTATTTATCTAGTTAGTATTTGTTTCATAAATACGACTTCTTAAATATTGTATAAAAGAGTGGAAACCAAATTACCATTTATTAAGCATTCCCCTATTATTAATTATTAATATTATAAATAATAGTTCAATTTTATTTGAATGTGTCAAAAGTACCGAGGCCTGGAATACTTCTATGGTACTTACCGGGTGGAACAAACACATTCCCCGATGCTGTTTGGACAAGGTAATGTTGTTCAAACTCTCCTTCCCCCTCCGAATAATTGCATCTTCGACAGGTGTTTTCCACTTCGGAATAGTTTCCTCTTTGAGAAGGTCCGAAAGATTTCCTCCGAGTTGATGCCACGGGACTTCGTTGAGGAATGTCTTCGATTGGGGGAGGAGGTGGTGGTGGAGGTAACGACGGAGGTGGTAACTGCAACGTTCCTGAAATAAAAGAAAAAGACGCATTAAGAAGTGGGTTTCAAGGTTTTGAACTTCATTGAGAATCAATTTTGGGAAAAAATAAATGAGTATGAACTATTTTGTTTTTGAATTTTTTTAGTTCAATTAGAACAACTATAGGGACTCTTAGTCTGAAATAGTATTGTTATTTCTATCATTATTCATGAAAATGACATAATGATATTATGACTAGCAGGATCCATGGAAATGAGAAGGTAGTATAATAGACTAGTTGGATCCACAAGAATGACATGATAGTAAGGAGTAGCGGGACTCATGGAAATAAGGTACTATAATAGACAAGCGGGATCAAAATTCAGGTAAATATTCTCTATTACATTATGTGTTTGCATTGGTTTATTGATTTACAAATTAGGAATTGCCTTAAGAAATAAACAAACCATAATTTCTATTAATCGACTCTTTCCGATTGTCTGCCAGTGAAGCAATACCTCTCTCATTTTCTAACAAGGGCTTCTGGGTTTATTGCCTTTTGTGTGAAGGGTTACAAAATGTGAAACCCTAAGAGAAAGAGTATGTGGTGGGACAATCAATCAGATAAGCATCTTAAATTAGTTTCTTGTCAAACTTGGTCATGGGCTCCATCAGTATATATAAATATTTTACTTAATTCTGTAAATTTAAACTATGAATATTTTACAAAGCTCAAAAGATACTAAGTTGCTGAAAAAAAATTGGAAAGAGTAAAGTCTAACCCCGTGAATTAAATAAAGAGCTTAGATTCCTGTGGGTTACATGAATATTTCCTAGTCCTCTTGGTAATATCTGAAGTAGGGTATAATCTTTAAAATATTATGAAGAGGGCAATTAAAGTCAGAATCAAAGATTTAAATTTTCAATTAAGAAAATAATTTAATTTAGCAAAAAATGTTTCTTTTTTAATGGAAATAAAATGAACTCAGATTTTATTTAAAAAGAAGAACGACAAAAAAATTCTTATTCATTAAAAATATTTGTAGTTAAAAATATTTGTAAAATATAACATTTTAGTTCATATGATACAAACAATTACCAGATCTCAACTCAACGATTCTGAAAGTAAATTCAAATGATATAAAGATTATTCTTATAATTTATCAATCTTCATTTTAATTATGAATCTTTACTTTAAGGATATTAAATTCAACAAATATTAAAGAAATATAGTCTAGAAACAAATTATAAAAAAACCATCCCAACCATAAAAAAAACAAAAACTTTTTTATTGTAATTTTTTGAATTCTGGAAAAAAACCTTCTTCCCGCTCTTTCCCCTTCTCTCCACTGATAAAGACAAAAAGAAACTAAAAACAAAAAAAAAAACTTTATATTTTCAGAGAGAAGAGAAGGAAGAAGAAGGGTTGCGTTTATTGAGAGGTGGGGAGGAGAGAGAGATGGAAATGAAAAGAAATAGAAAGGGATAAAGTTTAAAAGAGAGAAGGAGAGAGAGAGGGGGGAAAGGAATAAGAGAGATAGAAATAAGAAAGAAAGCAAAAAAGGAAAGATGGGAGGAAAGACAGAAGGAAAAAAGGAAGGAAGAAAAGAAGAGAGGAAAGAAGGAAAAAAAGAAGGAATGAAAGAGGCAGGAAGAGAGCAGATGGAAATTGAAAGATAGAGAAAAGACTGAATGAGAAACAAGGAAAGACTGAGAGGGAAGAGAGAGCGTGTGGGTGGGGGTGTGGGGGTGTGTGTGGGTGGGTGTGGGTGTGGGTGGGTGTGATTGCTTAAAGCAGAGAAACTTTCCCTGACCCATCCCGTCAAAAAAAAAAAAAAAAAAAGAGAAAGGCCTTCTTCGGCCTTCTTCAATTGTTTCTTCCTTTCTTGTCGGCCATTGGAAAGCGCGACCCGAAAAGAACGGATCTTGATTTGGCATCGAATAACAACAAGAGATTCAGTCGGGCAAAAGAATGGGGTCGTGAGTGCGGAGGGAGGGAAGAAGGGGATAAAGGAATCCCTGGATAAAGGGTCAGGGTGGGTCTGTAGGGGGGTCTATTCGAACCTTGTGTTCTGGCATGTTGGAAAGGCAACAGAAGAAGAAGGAAGGAAGGGAAGAGGACAGGAAAGAAGAAAAGGGAGGAAAGAAGGAAGAAAGGGGGAAAGAAGAATAGAAGAGAGAAAGGAAGGGAAGCAGAAGAAAGGAGGAGAGAATAGATGAGAGAGGAAGGGAAAAGAGGAAGAAAGGAAGGAAGAAAGGGGGTATAGAAGAATAGAATAGAATAAGAGAGAAAGGAAGGGGTGAAAGGAGGAAGAAAGAAAGAAAGAAGAATAGAACAGAGAGAAACGAAGAGAGGAAAGAGAAGAAGAAAGGAAGAGAGTTTCAAAGAAGTGTCAAATGGAAGGAAGGGATGATAGAAAAATAAAACAGAAAGGAAGGGAAGAAAGAAGGAAGGGAAAAAGAATACAAGGAATGGAGGAAAGAAGAAAGAAAGGAAAAAAAGGAATAATAGAAGAGGGGAAGGAAGGGAAAAGATAAAGGAAGGAAAGGAAGGAAGGAAGGGAAAAAGAATACAAAGAAGGGAGGAAAGAAGAAAGAAAGAACAATAGAAGAGAGGAAGGAAGGGAAAAGATGAAGGAAGGAAGTAAGTAAGGAAGGAAGGAAGGAAAAAAGAATACAAGGAAGGGAGGAAAGAAGAAAGAAAGGAAAAAAGAACAATAGAAGAGAGGAAGGAAGGGAAAAGACGAAGGAAGGAAGGAAGGAAGTGAAAAGATGAAGGAAGGAAAGGAAGGAGCCAAAAGCATTGATTCACACAGTGTCCTTACGGTCCAGTCGTGATGATAAAGCAGAGTGCTCTTCTTAGATGTTTATGAACATGCTTCACTGAACCCTTAGAGCCAAACGCCCCTCCCCCTCCAGGCTCGACCGGTTAGAGCAGTGGGAAGGGGAGGGGAAGAAGGGAAGGGGGAGAGGGGGCCAACAATAGATTCACAAGAACTGATTTTATTATTTCTAACCAATAGGTTGCCATGGAAACAGAATGTTATTCACGCTTTTCCTTTTGATGTCGAAATCCGAAAAACATTTCTTAACAAATTTTATTGAGAAGTCATCTTGGGGCAGTCAGACTTTGGAATCGTGGGGAGGTTTTTGAAACCATGGGGTGGTTCACTTGGGGTAGGGAATTGGCAATCGGCCTTTGGAATTGTGGAGAGGTACACTTGGGGCATTGGATAGGCAGAAACACTTTGGAATTGTGGGGAGGTCCACTTGAGACAGTGGATAGGCAATTCGACTTCTATACCATGTAGATATCCACTTGGCCAAGTGCATAAGCAGTCAGTTTTCGGAATAAGAACGCGACTTGGAAACTCAGTCCTTCCATTTGAGTTCTGAATTAGACTAATACCCTTGGGAAAAGTAAGAATCCCCCAAATTATTTCCAGCTAATAATGAAATAATGCATAGTGTTATTTGTGCATATGTGGACATACAAAAGAGTTTATTCTTTTCAACATTAAATAAACTAGAATGTTTGATGTGCCGTAAAACCAAATAAACGAATTTTACTAAAAAAATTAAACATATTCTTTGTGTAGAGCCCTATAGTCAGGTTTATCGTCAGATAGCTTTTGATATATTCACTAGTGGTGAGTGCTTAATATTAATTGAATACTGGAACTATTTATTTAAAGTATGATAAAGAAAAACTGTTCATCAAAATGTTTTTATGCAAATTAAATAACAAAAAAGATTGTCATAAACTAAGCGAAATCAAAATTATCTTTATTAAAAAAATTGTTTCCTGTATTAAATGACCTAAAATGTTGATATGTCATTAAAACAAAACCAAAACAAAACAAATGACGTTTATTAATTAAATGATCGTTTTCGGCATTAATCTACCAAAAAGATTGATTGGTTATTGAAAAATAAAAGCAAAAAAAAAGAAGTTTTATCAATAAAAATGAAGGTTTTCGGTATTAAATGATCAAAAAGGTTGATATGTCATAAAAAAACCAAAGCAAAGAAAATAATGTTTATCAATAAAAATGATCGTTGACGGCATTAAATGACCAAAATGTCATTAAGAAACAAAACCAAAATAAAAAATACGTTTATCTACAAATAAATGTATCTGCATTAAATGACTTAAATGTATTACTCTATCAAAGACAAAACCGAATCGAAAAGAAAGACGTTTATCAATAAAAAAAATAAAATGGTTGTTCCCGGCATTAAATTGCCAGAAAGTTTAATATGACAGTAAAGGACAAAACCGAAAACAAAAAGATTGACGATTATTTAAAAAAAAAGATTGTTATTTGTATTAAATGACAAAAAACGGAATTATGTTGGTAAAAGATAAAACCAATGTTGTAGTGAGTGTGGTGTTGTATACAGTGTAGTTAAAATAGAAGAAAACAGACAGTATTAAGTTTTAACAAGTATATCAACAAAAGGTACATAAATAGTGGTAAACGGCCTGGCAGCATAGCGAGCCCTGCTGCGATGCTGAAATCTTCTCTCTCTCTCGTTGGTTGGTTGACGAGAGGGATCAGATTTTTAGTGATTGGAAGAGTTCATTATGGGGTGTGTTTCACTCTAAACTAAAATCATTTCCTTTTTTTTTTAACTTATTTACTTGCTTTTTTTTTAGTTTTATTTTTTCTCTTCCAAAAAATAAAATAGAATAAATAATACAGAAAAAAATAAAAATTAGAATTTCTTCTAAAATAGATTTTTTTTCCTGTCTTTTTGCCAAGTAAAACTGCTTTCAATTAACTTCGTGTCTTTCATGTCCTTTAGAACAAAAAATAATAATAAAAAATAAATTAAAACCTCAACCTCACTCAGTCCAAAGACCAGAAATTAAATTTGTTTTTGTCAAAATTAGAAATAAAATGGATGCTACTAATCGTTTCCTTGATTCTATCCAACTATTATTATCCTTTGCTATCTATCTACCTTCCAACATATCTACTTACGTACGTAACACTTTGATTGCAGACATACACTCAAATGCACACACATTGGGCAGCGAAAGTGGAACATTAGTAAAAACTTGGGATCTAAAATAGTATAAAGCGAGTTCAAATTCCAATCTCAACCATTGCATTTACCTTTAGCTGCCTTGGACATATGGAGCTCTTTAACTCGGGAGAACCTCTCATATAGGTGAAGGGTAACACTGAATGTAAAAAACCCGGGTAAGATCACGTAAAAATGGCTTTGTGTCAAACTTGGGTTTGTCCTCACCAAGTAAATAAAATATGCTCACACATGTATGCATATATTATATATGTGTATGTGTGTATGTTTTGTGACAGCCGTGTTACTTTTGGATTCTCTGTTAAATGTTTGGTATTATTTTGTTCTTTATTATTATTCATAGAAGTGTATTTCTTTGGTTAAGGCCATTATATGTTTTTTTAATTTATTTTCCTCTTCATTCACTAAATTTTGGATCCCCTTACCACTCTAGCTATGATTTAAATTATAAAAATCGTGTAGTTAATAAAAACTGTTTTGATGAAAGAAAGTCATCAATAAACAATTATTTTCCACGGCATTAAATGACTGAAAGGTCGATATGAAACAACCGAAAAGCCTTTATAATTTTAATATTATATAAAGATATTTCTTGTATTTTAAAGCTAAGAATTTAGACAAGTTTTTTCTCAATTATTTTATTCTTCAACTCATTTGCTTTAAATTAAAGAACACGTTCGTTTATTAGTTTGTTATACTTTTAATTTATTTTAAATTACTCTATTTGATCAACTCCATGGGTCCAGATAGTCAGTACTGCCTTATTTTTATTTTGACGTACTCTACCCTGTCAATTCTATGGGTCCAGCTAGTCAGCATTGTATTATTTTTTATTTCAAATTACTCTACCCTGTCATTTGCATGGGTCCAGCTAGTCAGCACTGTATTATATTTTTTAACTCAATCTACAAAGTCTTTTTAAGGTTCAAATTAGTGAACATTGTATTATTTTTATTTCAACTTATCATCGCTGACCATTTTTAGCAAATGCAGACTTTTATAGCCTTTTAAATAAGGATGAACAAATTCGACTAAGATTAAAACAAAAAACAAAGAAAACCTTTTTAATAAAAGCTAATTTTATTTTGGCTAAAATGTGTCTTCGCAAAGCACAGATAGCAAAATCTTTGAATAAACATGTGTGTCCTATTTATTTGAAATGGAAACAGACTGATTAGGATTTGAACTCTCATCCACCCAGACTCCACCTCACCAAACCATCAGCAACCCATATTTAGAAAGTTAATTAGGGACATTAGTCCTATTTTCTTTTTTTTATTTTAAAGAAAAAAAAGGATTTAAATTTTTTTTTCACGATTAAAAATTTTTGGAAATTTTTTTGGGAAACTCGACGAGACGAGAGATTTTTAGTTGAGAAGTGCCAAGATTTATTTAGGACATCAACAGATGTGGAGATTAGGAATGGGAAAAAAGGAAGGAAAAAGAAAAAAAGAACAAAAATTAAAATTTTTCATAAAAAATAAAACACAGTAAAAAGTAAAAGAAAAAAGAAAAGAAAAGAAAAAAAACTAAATTTTTTTTGGCAATTCAAGTTTATTTTTCTCTAAAGAATTTCTCTGTAAAAAAAGCAAATATTTTGGACAAGAGACGAATTAAAATTTCTTTTAAATCTTTTTTTTAAAAATTAAATACAAGACTGAAATGTTGCTGAAAGATGCACAGATGAAAAATTAGATTTATCTAAAAAAACAAATGTCTGTATTATTTAGTTAAATATTTATTATTGTACCTGATAACAAATAAAGAAAAATTGTGTCTATAAGAATAAAGATGCGACTAAAAGTCTGAATTATTTAGATAATACTACAGGACTTAACCGAGATATTCACACCAATAAAAAAAACAAAAAAAACACTGTTTATTGTGATAAAGATGAGAACAACGTGAAAATAATCTTTAAAAAATCTAATTGTCAAGACTCGGCTGAGAAATCAACAGAAATAAAGAAACATTGTGTCTCTAAGAATAAAGGACAGAAAATAGACTAAATGATTTAAATAATAAAAATCCTCAACATCAGTTGAGAAATTCATACAAATAAACACTGCGTAGATAAGAATAACATCTGAACTTCTGTTCTTGGACAACTAGTGTCTATGCCCTTTTGAATATAATTTTAGACCACCCGGCATACATGAAAACACAAACGATCATTATGCATAAGAATTGTTTTTTATATGTAACGATCAGAAGAAACAGAAATGGTTTTTGATGTTAAGGTTTTGGATCTTTTCTAGAAGACACCCGCCAAAAAAATACCCCACCACCCAATTACTCAAAAAAAGCAAAAGTAAAAGTAAGTTTTATTAACCCTAACCCTAACACTAAGCCTAACCCTAAACCCTAACCCTACACCTAAACCCTAAGCCACCTGAGACGAGAGCGACAGTAGGTTCATTCTTGGTGTGACTCACTGACTCAGTGAGTGTTATGAGAGTTACTTCCCCGTGGCTGTGGTATTTGTTTTTTGAATTGCGATTTTTACCTAAGTGGCGGGGGTTTTCTAGAAAAGATTCAAGGTTTCTTTACATCAATATTCAATCAGAGAAAAGTATTTTACTACAAAATACCTATACCAGCCTTAACATCATAAAACAAGTCAAAGGAGAGATTTTTGAAAGCGTCTTTGACACATCATAATTATAACAATAATAATAATAATAATTATTTAAAAAAACAAACACAACTGAAGGACAATGGAATTGATGGAAGAATAAATTAACTTTTATGGAAAAAAAGAAACAAAAAAATAAACTCTACGAGAAGGAGGAAAAGGTCTTGTAGTCACTGACTGCAAGGTATGAAGATATAATGGAGTACCAGAGGAGATTTATTGTCTCTCTGCTTTTAGGAATCACCACCGGATGTTGGCAGATTGTTAATGGCAGGTGTGCGAAGTGGAAATATGGGGGATGAACACACAGAGAGATGTTGCACCGTACAGTCTTTGACTAGAATGGTGCGGAACTTGCTGAAAATCAGGAGACTTGTCACTTTGACTCCAGCAAAATCCACTGGTTGCTCTGTGCGAATGCGACTGGTGTGGTATCCAATAATAATAATAATAATAATAATAATAATAATAATAATAATAATAATAATAATGATAAAAGCAATAAAATAATAATTATAAAACTAATTATAATAATTCTAACAGTAATCATGATTAGAATGGGAATAATTATGATTATATTGATATTTTTTATTATGATAATATTAAAAGTAATAATCATGAAAATAATAATAAATGTAGTATTGTTAAAACTATTAATAATAATTATAATTATATTAATGAAAATAAAACAGTGATAATCATTACAATTATTATTATATTCAAAATTGTATAAAAAAGAATAATGATAATAATAGTAATATTAACAGGAATATAAATGATGATAATGTTTATAATGATAACAATAATAATAATAACAGTAATAATAATAATAGCAATAATAATAATAATAATAATAATAATAATAATAATGGTGATAAATTGATTAAATTGTAAACCGAAGGAAAAACCTTGATCGGGTTCTTATTTTCAGGAATGCAAGAACTGGACAATTCTATTTTAGTCTATAAAATCTGGTTCAGATTATTTTTAAAAAATCAAACAATAACCCGTCTCTTGTTTTGAAATCAAACTATTCTCTACTAAAAGACCATAT
>JAUZSX010325770.1:0-11371 GCA_034780655.1 Idiosepius hallami | reverse complement strand
ATCCCAGTCAAAACCATTATATTCACTTTAGCTGCCTCGGGTAGATGAGGCTCGTTAACTCGGGAGAGCAACTCATCAAGGTGAAGGGTAGCATCGAATTAAAAACGCCTAGGTATATCGAGCAGGTAAAAATGGCCTTGTGCCTAACTTGGTTAGGTGCTCGACCAAGAAAATATGATAAATGAAGTAGAAATGATTAAATACGTAATTAAATTTTCGAACTCTTAATCATAACATAACACGGATTTTTAAAGGGAAGTAATTTGATAAAGAAATTACTTCCCCCTTTTGTCGTCTCATTTGTTTTTAATTTTATTCAATGATGAGTTTTTCCACCTTATAACATAATTTACTGGTAACGAAACAAAACGATTCAAATGAAAAAAAAAACACACAATTTGACACAATGAATAAAATATAATTAAGCTTTATTGTAAAGAATTAATTTTTTCGATGTCCTTGCATTATACAAGGACATCGAAAAAATTAATGTTTTATTGTAAGAATAAATAAATTACGTTGCTTTTCAAGGGTCACAATTCAATCTCAAGTAGATTAAATTACTTCCCTTTACTTCATGAATATTTATTTAGTTATTTTATTTATTTTGGCATATCAACCTTTTTGGGTAATTTAATACTAAAAAACAATCATTTTTTTAGTAATGTAAATATTTCTATTATTGTATTTTATTTATGGCTGTTGATAACTGTAGCTGGTTGCAGTTCAATTTGACAACTTGAACTGCCTAAAATATATTCCCTCCCTTTAGAATTTAATATAGTTTTTATTTTCAAATGAATTTTTAAGTTATTAAAGTTAGGATAATTTACTGGGAAAAAAGATATTTTTACGTGTTGTGTTGTTGCTGTTTTAACGATGGAAGTTTGTGTTGATTTTGAAAGATGCAACATCCAACAACATACAAGCTAAATAGTTTTTTTTCTGTTCTTTAAATATATTATTCATCAATTTAATAAAATAGTTTTTTTAAGCAAAACAATAAATATTCATATGAATCGAAAAAGAAAAATATTAATTCTAAACTCATAAAATCCTTAAACAACTTTTTTTTTTTAAATAAAAATGTTTGAGTATTTCGTTCAAATTTCTTGATCAATAAATTGACATCAGCAGATTATTTAACTTGTGCAAAAAAATATAAAGTAACTTGAAAAAAAAATTGATTTTTTTTTCATAATTTCTAAAAAAAAATTTTTTCTTAAAAATTAATGATTCAATCTTATAAGTATTTTTCAGACTATTGTCCTCGTCTTCATTTCTATCTGTTTCACAACGTTCATGTCTCAAGGATTTAGAAAAATAAATAATTTAGTTGTTTTATTTTAATTAAAAAGAAAATAACTGGATTAATTTTACATTAATTTACTTTTATTTAAATAAAAGCCATATGTTATGTCCATGATGAGTCTTTTTTTAGTTTCGTATAAAAATGTAAAATTATTTACAATTAAAAAATGATAATTACTGTTTTTTATGCTTGATTGTAATATGAAATAAATAATTGAAATTTATTTACATTTTTAAGAGACAGTTTATGTTCTTAATTCGTTGAAAGTATTATTTTTAAATTGAAGTTTTTTCGTACTCAAAAGTTAATAAAATGTTGACTTGTCTTTAATTTTCATTCATTGTTTGTTTCGCTGTTGAGAAGGTGACACAACCTTGAAATAAGAAAGAAAAACCAATCATGATTTTAAAAGTACATGTTGTATACTGGTAAGTAGGTTTTTACTTATTTCTATAAAAAATGTATTTAATTGTTTGTTAGAGAATCTATTTTTGGTTAGAATAAAATTGATTTCTTTAATATATATATATATATATATATAAACAAAATATAACAAATAATTTTAGTCATGAAATTAATTGTCTTCACGTTTAATCAAAAAAATGCAAAATTTAAGTTTTATTAAACTAAAAGTAAAGGTCTATCAAAAATAAGATAAATTTTTCCAGGTTTCCGAAAAAAAAAATTGATTTTTTTTTTTTTAAAGAAATTACTTTTTCTGAAACCTTTCAAAATTATTGAACATTTATTTTGTTTATTTTTCTCGATTTCGATTTTAATTCTAGAATTAATAACTATATTTATCATTTGGATGTAATTTTTTTTTATTCTGATGATGCTGGGTCTTTCTCTCTATACAGGTACGGGTGGGGCCGGGGAGGAGGGGCGATGCCCGGTGCGACGGCGGGTTTTTTGTAGTCTTTTTTTTTTTTTTTTTAATCGGTTGTGTTTTTTTACTTTTGTTTACTTAAAAATATTCATTTTACATTGGACTAGTAGGTATATTTCAGCATAGTAGTTTTATAGAAAAATAAACTATGGTTTTGGTTTAAAATAGGAAAAATGAATTTGAATAGAAAACTTTCTTACGTAACAAAATTTTTATTTCATTATTTATTTGATCCTTTTTTTTTTATTATATAAAATTGAATTCCATTTTATTTCAAGAAAGTTAAAAGTAAAAGGAAACTTAATTTTTTTTTAGTTTAGCGTTTTAACGCCCTAAGTTTACTTGTTTTAGTTTAGTGTTTTTGTGTCGTGGTTGTAGTTGTAAGTTGTTTGTTGTAGCGAACGAACGAGGCCCTACTCTTTTTAAAAATCTACCAAAAATCAGGTAATTATAAGTGATATGAAATTTTTAACAGTGTAAAATTTTTTCTTCATAATCCATATATAAATAATCTCTATTCGGTCGAGAGCAAGCGAGTCGCCGAGAGAGCACCAGCAGCACCAGCACCACCACATGCCGGATGAAAATTTATGTGACCCTTCTTGGGCTGTAAAGTTTTGGGACCCCTGATAAAGCATTTACCAAAAAAAAAAAACAATGTCATTTGAATAAAGAGTCAATATCAGTCGCACGCAAACATCGACGATTTAAAAGGTTGAAATAAACTTTAAAATATTTTTAACGTTAAAATATTTTTAATTTGACTTTTTTTAAGAAGACGCTTTTTGTCAAGATTAAAAGATATTAAATTATATTTGTTGTTGTTTTTTAACATTATTTTGAAATATTTTTAAAATTTATTTTTTAACGAAAAAATGTTAAACATGTTGAAGTTTTTATCGATCGACACTAAAAATAAAAACAATTATTGTAAAAATAAGAAAAAGAAATCGCATTGATTTCAAATATTTTTTTAATCATTTTTTTTTCTTCCAATTATTTTATTTATCTTTGTGTTTTATTAAAAATCCTCGATTTATTATTTCTTTTTTTTTTAATAGATATCACTTCTTGCTTGCCTTGATTTTCAAAATTAATTTAGAATTTTCATAATAATTAAAATTATTTACCTTTTTTTATTAAAAAAAATATTTTTTACAATTTCCTTCTGAATAGAATTATTTTTGTTTTATTTTTAAATTCTTTCTTGATTTTAGAGATTTTTTTTTAATGCTAAAAACTTGTTTTAAAATTTATAACACCAAGCTTTATCTTTTTCCCTTCAATAAACTCTATTAAAAATTAACCTTCATTATCTTTTTTTTTTAATCTGCATCGTCATCGTCATCACCATCAATAAAACTGGGTGTGCCTTTTTACGCTTCTTTTTCTTCTCCATATTAAATTATTCATCATTCTTCATTGGAGTAGAGAGTGAATAATCTGCCCTCTTCGCTCAATAGTAAATTAAAAATTAATATTTTTGATAAGAGCAATAGTTTGTAGCAAATAAAATGTAATAAGGATTGCTGTGCGATTTTCGTGTAGTGGGGGGGATATGAAAAAAAAATAACTGTAACTGGGCTGTGTATGTGTACTTTTTCACCTGCTTCTTCTCCTACTCCAACAACACATTCAATAAAAGATTCTATTTTCCAGAAAATTCTCTTGTTACCCAAAAATAACTACTAACCAACCAGGGCAGCAGCAGCAGCAGCAGAGAGCACAGCGAGGGTGGGGAGCAAGCATTCATTGGTAAAAGCTTAGGCTCTGGAATCGTATTACATGAGTTCAAAACCATTGCTTTTAACTTAAGCAGATGGAGCTCATGAACTCGATAGAGTAACTCATCTAGGTGAAGAAGGGCAACAGCATCAGATTACAAAAGCACAAATGGTCATGAAAAATGGCCTTGTGCCTAACTTGGGTTATTGCTTGTTTGCTCGCCTGAGTAAATATAAACTACCAACGAACCTAGTTCTCTAACCTATAGTTCTATTTTTATACTTGTTCAACAACTACTTAACCAAAAACCATTGAGTTTGCCTTGTTTGTAAACTTTTTCTTTTTTTCTCATTTGGTAAAACCTACTTAATATACACAACCTGTCTAGCCAGTTTGGCAAAATTCTTGAATATGCGCATTTTTATCTTCAAATTTTGATAAATGCTCCCAGGCTCCCACCAAGGGCTAGGATGTGACTACAGGGCTGGCACCACATGTGTAGAGCCCTTGGGTATGTGGATGGGACTGTTTTTTAAAATTTGAAAATAAAACTGTTTTCAGCAAGCTGCATATGTACCAAACTAATATATCTGAACAACTTTTGGTTTTACCAAAAAGATAAAACCTTAAATTTTATCACATTAAAAATTAAATAATAAAGCCAAAAAATTTATTTTAGAATTTATAATTGAATTTCAAACTATAAATTTTCACCAAAAAAAAAATTGACGCTTTTTTTCCTAACATAGTTTATTAATCAAGCTTTCCATTTACATGTTTGTTGTTGTTAAGAAAATATTTTGTTGCTAATGAAGTTAATGTTATCTGAAACTGATATCTGCTCATAATTTCATTGCTGGTTGCCATTATGATTGTCAACATTATTATCACCTTGGATACCAGCAGCAGAAATTGTGGATGTGACTGCTTGCAATTTCCACCATTAAAATAGCTTCTAATATCCTTGAATGAATCACTAAAAGAGTTTCATTTTTTTTCTCTTAATGTAAACAAACAATAATCCTGTCAAACAATAAAAAAAGAACACAAAGACAGGATTTTAAAAAATCTCTCTAGAACTAACCCTAATTCATTTATAAACACCAGAAAAAACATTTTGTTTCCTTAATTTCTTGAATACTCAATGTTGATCCACAATAAAACTGGTTTTCATTTTCATAATCTAAATAAAATAAAAAATATATATATATATATAAAATGAAAACTATGAATGCTGCAGTCTGCACTGCAACTGCTGAGTACAAACAAGACTGCATCTAGATCAAAGTGAAATGGGAGTTTTTTTTTGTTTTTTTTATTTCCAGTTTCTAAGAATTAAGTTTGCAAAACTAAGAGTTAACACAAAAATAAAATAACTTGTTTCATAAGTCTGTTATTCTTAATCATTATTTTTTACTAGTTTGGATTTTGATGAACAACGAATTGAATTGAATTATTTGAATCTATTTGAAATTGTCAATTTCAGATGTTATTAAATACTTTTTTTTTTGCCACAAGTTGTATATCTATATGTAGATGTGCATAGTAAGAAAAAAATTATTATGAAAATTCTTGTTGCGTCCCCAAGGGATCAAAAATGGTTAAAGAAAAAAACACCCCAAAATGGCCAATAATGACCCTTTTTGCCCCATAACTTTTTATCCATCCATTAGATTTTTCTGAAACTTTGTCAAAATGTGGAACAAATTGTGCCAAATGTAAATTCAGTATTTCTGAATGTGACAAAATTCTGGTTCACGTCAGCTGGGGCTTTTTTGGGGCAAAAAACACCCCTTTTCGGGGGCTATTTAATATTTCCGTCAAAAATATCATGTGTATCATTTTTTTTTATGCTCTATTCACTGTTCACTCATGGGGGACCATACATGCTTCACTTGTTAGATTATTTTTTATCTTTATCTTACTAAATTTGCAAATACTTTTCAAATTTAATGATTCAGCAAAAATTTAAACCGTGGGTTGAAAAAAAAAATGATTGATCGATGAGCCTATCTAAAAACAAAGAGTGTCATTTGAAACGCTGTCTATTTTTAGTCATGCCTGGGTTACAGACAATTTTTATAATCAAAATTGCACATCTGTTATACATAAACAAAAAATAACATTAAAATTATTAACAATGTTTGGTTCTGCCTCAGTGCTTCACTAAAAAGCCTTTAGATAAAATTAGCAATCTAACCTAAATTTCTTTATATTGAGTGAATTGAAAAAAAATAAATAAATGCTTAATTATTTCTAAAGGAGAAAAAAAAAATACCAGCAATTCATTGAACCGTATTAAACCATGGAGTTTTTTTTTTGTTTTTTTTTTTTTTATTAGAAAAACTTAAAACATTAAAATATGTATTTTTTTAAAAAATGAATTTTACAATTAATAATGTCATTTGCAATTTTAAAAAAAATTTAGTCTCAATTTTTTTTTCTGTCAGTTTCATTGCAGATGAGAAGGAAAAAAAACTTTATGAAGAAGAAAATGATTAAAAATTTTCAGTGTTGAGAAAATTATTCCAAAGTCTTTTCTTATATACATAGATAATAAAATAAGAAAAATTGTTAAAGCATGTCATTCTTAATGATCAAACCATTAAGCAAAAACCAGACTTTTACAATTTATCTCCATATTTAGATAAACTAATAATTGAAAATTATAGAAGTCCTTACTTCAACTGATATTTACAAATTTATATAGTGTATGAGTGTACATGTAGTATGTGTGCATGCACATGTCATGTATTATGCCTGTGTATTGGGTATACATTTTTTTTCTTATATTTAACCCTTATATAGTTTCTTATAGTCCATTATCCATTACACCCAGTGGTGTGTTAGGCAGCAACAAAGTCCCTCCACTTCTGCCTATCCCAGCTAGCTTGCCCCATGAAAGCTTCATAGCCTCTCTTTCTCCTTCCAGTGTTCTTCAGGTTCTTCTTAATCTTCCTCTCTTCCTTTTGCCATCTGACCCATCCCAACCAGCTTGATCCATAAAAGCCTCATAGCCTCTCTTTCTCCTTCTTCTGTTCTTCTCCACCGACAAATAAAGTATAGAAAATAATTTATCCAAGAAATTGATATTCTTTTAAAATTTAAGAGGAAAACAAATACAAGGGAGGTAACTCGAATAAGTTCAGATTTTTTTAATGATTTTTCTTTTTTTTTTTTTTTATATAGTGGAGCATGAGGATATGCATCCAAGGTAAGAATTATTGTTATTTATTATAAGATATTGTTGAATTTAAGATCTTTCAGGAATTGTTAACCTTTCTTAATTATTCTGCATTAAAATAATATAAATTTTAGTTAAATTAATTTTTTTTGTAGTAAAAAAATATTTAACATTTTTTAGTTTAATTTTTATTAAAAAAAAATTTTTTTTAGAAATAAAACTTGTATATACTTTTTTTTCATATAAAAACTTTGAGCTACCCATTGTTTGCATTTCTTCATCTTTCATTAAATCTAAAAAAAAGTTTGTACTTGAATGTAATATTAATATTTCATTGTAATTATTACAAGAATTTCTTTAAGAATATTTCAATTGTAGAACTGCTATTAATTGTTATTTAAATTTCCATTTTGAAGTGTTTTTTTTTTAATTTGATTTTAGTATAGAAAACTTAGAGACCTTTTGGAGGGTGACTTCCCTGGAAAACTAGAGTTTGTAAGTCTTTTTTTTTCTTTTTCTCTTTCTATTTCATTATTTTTCTTTTAAAATTCAACAAGTGCATCTGATTTTTTTTTCTAATATTTTTTTTTTTTCCTGTTGTAAAGTTTTATATAAATATGTCCCATTGCTTCATGAAGCCCATTGATACCAAATTTACATTTCATTTATAAATCCTTATTAATATTAAAACCTATAAAAAAAAAAAACAACTAAAAAGAATTTCTTCCACATAGTGTAAGTGTTTTCCTTTTACTATGGAATGAACACCTTGTGTTATAAATTATTTATTTTATACCAAACTAATTGAAGGCCATTATTCTATAGATTAAAGAAAAACTCAAATCAATTTATTTGACAAAGCATCTACAATTATTTCATAATTTCAATTCATTTGAATAAATGTTGTTTTGTGTTTATTTTTTTTTAGTTTTGCTGTTTATTTGTGAAGATGACAAATTATTAAAAAATAAAAAAAAGATATCAGTTGACTGAAATTAAAATATAAAATATGAAAGATAATTCTTTTAACGCCTTTAAATTAATGTTAAACTGGTTTTAATAATAAAAGGTTTTTCATCTTTTATTTTGTATGAATTTTTGATCCAATTTTTTTTTTCTTCTTCTTTTTTTAGTCCTATGAAGCCACCCCGAATGCTACTGGCTTTTTTGAGGTGACAGCTGGAGACAAACTTCTCCATTCTAAAAAAGTAAATAATTGTTTTACTGTTTTGGGTTCTGTTGTTTTTTGTTGTTGCTTTTTTGTTTTTTTGTTTTTTTTTTCAGTTCCTAAAATATTCAAGTTGTTTTTTTGTTTTTTTTTCTTTACAATAAAACTTTTTTTTAAAGACCCAAAATAGTTCAAAATTAGGTTTTTAAAAAAAATTAGAAAAAAAATTTTTTTTTGGTTGTTTGATTAAAATTGATATTATTTATTTTTATAATTTCTAAAAACATTTATATTCAATAAAATATGATGATTAAAAACGAATTCGATACAAAGTAGGAAAAAAAATAACAGATTCTAAAATATTCTAGAATTCCTCAATAATTATTGTACAAGATTTATATCCTAAAATTATGAACAAATTCTTTTTTTTTTTTTTTTTTCCTAAGAAATTTATATTTTTTTCAGAAGCCAAATTCATTATTTATGTCTTATCATTATCAAATCTACAATTATGTTTAAGAATTAAGAAATTTTTTTTTTTTTTTTTTTTCAGAATGGAGATGGTTATGTCGACAATGATGCCAAATATTCAAATATTGTTGAGGGCATTGAAGAGCTGTTACATCAGTAAAGAATTTTAAGAAAGAAAATGGTAAAAAAAAAACTTAATTTATAATGATTATATTTATTAATAATTGATTACTGATTATGAAATGATACGATTCGACTTGCTAGATCCAGGGAAATGACATGATGCAAATCTTCAAAATTTAAATACTTTTTAACAACCAAAAATATTTTTTAAAAATCTGTACTGAAAGAATGATTTGAATTGGTTTTAATATTCTGAAGATATGGAAAAGTAAACTAGGTAGATCAAATTAAAACAGTTTTCAGCATTTAATCACCTAATGAGTGAAGATATGCTGGTTAAATCAATTAATGGAAAAGTACAACAAGCTAAGTAGGTTATTAGGTATTGGGAGGTTTCACCATTTTATTTTTAATTTTTAACTAAAATTTCAAGATATTTAAGATTAGTTTTTTTTTCTTTTTAATTCTACACTGATATTTTGAATTTTAGAAAAAACATTATTTTTCAATATGGTGGTACCATAAACTATACTTATAAAAATTGAATACTTTATAAAATAGATTATTTTAATTACATTTTTTTTTAATTCTATGGTTGTTTCTATTTTCTTTTTTTTAACTTTTCTTTTTCAATTTAATGAATTATTTTTAATCTCTATTTTTATTTTCTTGACAGTTTTCCTTTCGGCACCAGTTATGCTGTACTTTTGTCTTTATGACTGTTTGTGGCTAAATCCATAAAATGGACAACCAAAAACATGATTTCCCATTCAATGGACAGAATATCTTTTGCTGAGAAAACTTTCATTTTCTTTCGTTTTTTTTTTTTTCTAAAATTCCTTTTATTATTTTTTAAACTTCACAAACAAGATTAATAATAATAAAAAGAAATAATGAAAAATGTCTTGACTTTTTTATATTTTTTTTCTATAAAAAAAAGGGACAGCATTTTTTTTCCTTTTTTTAAAAACCTAATTTTTATTGAAAGAAAAATTGTAAAAAAAAAAAATTTGATTAATAGATAATTCTTATTTATAATTGTGATAATATTTAACTCTTTGAATCCTAAAGGGCCAATAAATCGGCCCAAGGGACACAAGGCAAAAGATAAACTGATATATTGGCACTAATATAGTTCTCTTATCAGTTGACTCTAAGTGACTAGTTAGTCATTTTGCTAAGTTGGGTTCTAAGGATTAATGATAGTAGTAATGATAATTAAAAAGAAAAAAAACTTTCAATATTTGAGAAAGGTATTTGTAAGAATAATAGATTTATAATAACTTGCTATTTTAAAGAATTATATTTAAGAATTAGAAAAAGGAAAATTAAATCTGCCTCTGCTTGTTTTTCTATAAAAATTTGTTTTGATTTAAAGACTTTACTTTCTTTTTTTTCTCTTCCAAATTAAAGGTTCTTAAAATTTTGATTCACTTTTAGATTTTACCTAAAATCTATTGGGTAATGGCAGGAAGCAGGAAGAAAAAAGTCAAGGAAAATTTGTACAAGATTATTTGTATTTGAAAATTCTTATATGTTCAATTATCAAAATATTGTTAGAATTAAAAAATGATCAAAATTTAATTTCATTTAAGGCTTTTTTTAATCTAATAACTTTAATTCTATTTCTTCAGGTTTTTTTTTTTTATTTATTGTTTGTTATCTAAATATTTTTTTTATTTGAAAAAATGAATATATAGGAATATGAAAGCTGTTACATAAAATATATTTAGTTGGTTAAATTCATTTGTTTTCATTAATATTCAATCCAAATATTTAATGTTTTTAGAGACTCAGCCATTTTCTGATTTTTTAAAACCCTGGAAAGAAGAAAAAAAGAAAATCTTCTAAGAATTGTGCAGTTTATATAAAATTCTATCAAAAATTATTATTCTGTTGTCTCTTCTTTTCAAGATAAACATGTTTCATTCTCTTATTTCGTTTCTTCATTTTTTTTGCATTTGAAAAATTCCAATGTTGTTTGGAGTTTTAAAAAAAAAGATTTAGAAAATAAGACAAATTTTATTTAAAAAAAAAATTATTCCACTTTTACAATAAATCTTCAAAATTTTACTTTTGTTTCCAAAAAGAGAATGTTTTTTTTTCTGTTGTACATCCATAAACGCCATTTATAATTTTCTAAAACAATTTTAGTTAATCAAAAAGGTTGTTTTTTTTTCTCATAAATATTTGATTTCAACACCCAAATTAGAAATCTTAAAAATGTCTTCAACTTGGTTATCAAACAAGCCTTGTTAAAGAATGGCTTTCACTTATTCATTGCTAGGCAAACGAGTAGCATTTCTCACTGAAAAATTTCTTTTTCTGAGACAGAAAAAACAGTTGTGGCACACTCTTTTCATTTCTTAATTCTTTCTGGACATGCGGCATATCTTTCTGTCAGTCAGGACTGTGCTTAGAAACCCCGCAATTGTAGGGGGGGCGCAAGCTCCCTAGGGGCCCCAAAACTCCTTGGCTTCACAGATCTTTTGTAATGCA
>JAUZSX010325759.1:0-11371 GCA_034780655.1 Idiosepius hallami | reverse complement strand
TATATATTTTCAGAACAAGATTTTCAGAACATTATAATATATAATCTAGTCTATAAGGAACATATCTAACCAAAAGTTCTCACTACCAAAAGGCTTGCTTCACTCGCCTTGGGATAAAAAAACTCCAAATAAACGACTCCGTATTAAAAAAAAAAAACCTTTCATGAATAAAATTAATTTCAACATAAGTAATGATATTTTAAAATGTTTATTTAAGAAAAACACGTAAGGAAAACAGGAGTCTTTAAAAAAAGCATTTTACGATCCTAGGCGTTTGATTAAAATTGGAACAAGAAAATAAACAGATTAAAAAATCTTTCGTTTAAAGTTATAAAAACCTCATGAGACTATGTCCAGTGCTGCTGTTGGACATAAGGTTGGTAGTGCCGTCTCAGCCACAGAAACTGTGTTATTACCCTTAGTTGCCGACTGATGAGGACTGCGTAAAGCACTTGGAATCGAACGGTGTATGCAGAAAATAATGAAAATTATTCAGATATTATATTTACTTGGTAGAGTGCCTAACCAAGTTTGGCACAAGGCCATTTTTTACGTGCTTTAATACCTGGGTTTTTTGAATTCAATGTTACCCTTCACCTAGATGAGTTGCTCTCCCGAGTTGACGAGCCCCATCTGCCCGAGACAGATAAAGTGAATGTAATGGTTTTGACTGGGAAAAAATTATTCAGATATGATATTAAGGTGCTCATTAGAAAGTTGAAAAAAATATAGGAAAAAAAATCGACAAAAGATTTCTGTTAAAATTGTTTTAAAAAAATACGTAAAATCGTTTTACTTGGCTTATTTTCTTTAGGCACGATTCACTTTTATTTGTAATGTTTGAAGAAATACGAACAATATTTCGTAACTTTGATATTTAAAGATATTTATTCATGGGGGTTTAACAACACTGCCACTAGGCCTTCTTCTACTCCACTCCGCTCCCGTCTCCTCCCGTCTGCTTGCTCCGCTCGTCTCTGATCCCCTCTGATCTCCTCCACCCCTCTGCTCCCTCTGTTCCCCCTCTGTTCCCCTCGGCTCCCCTGTCTCCCCTCTGCTCCCCTCTGTTCCCCCCTCTGTTCCCCTCGGCTCCCCCGTCTCCCCTCTGCTCCCCTTTGTTCCCCCCTCTGCTCCCCCGTCTCCCCTCTGCTCCCCTCTGTTCCCCTCGGCTTCCCCCGTCTCCCCTCAGCTCTCCTTTACTCCCTTTGCTCTCCTACGATCACTCCGCCACTCCACCCATTGCACCCCGTCTTCGTTTTCCTCTGAACCCTGGAAGATTTCCAATGTTTGTTTTCTTTCGTGTTCCCATCTAGTTCCGATCGTGCAAACCTGGTCTGCAAACCAAACAAGTCATTTTTTCCTTGTTTATGACTTTGGCTTCGGACGATTCTCTACTTAAAATTCACATCCAAACATTTTCAAAGTGAATTTGATGAATCTCAACTGTTCACTTTTCCCTTTCTGTTCACTTGTCATAAATAAATACGGTCAAGTGGCATTGGAGACAACCGTTGCCATAAGATCCCCGAAGTTAAGCAACGTCAAGCCTGGTGAGTAGTTAGATGGCTGACCATTTAACAATACCAGGTACGGGACGGAAATACCCCGGTTAGTGTATGGGGTGCAGTTAAATCACTGGGTTGATGTACCCTAAGTATTTGGTTAGACGGGGATCTATACATGCGGCTGGGACCGCTTGCGAAGTTCAAATTCCCATGAGACTCAACACTGAATCGCGTGTGTTCAGTGGTTGAGCCGGCTAAATCTGCATGGGTTAGTATGCCGATACACACACACAACCACACATACACACACTCAATTGTCATAAATTAAAATGATAATGAGGAAAAGGTCAGAACGAAAAGCAGTTTAAAAGAAAATATCAATCATCTACTTTTGAATCTGATGATGGTATCCGTCTGTCTCGAGGGGCAATGGATATGCACCCTGTGTTGGTTTAGTTAAGTGGCCTCTCCAGGGCGCAAGGCCTAGGCAGTGTTTTTTTTTTTGGGGGGGGTCTCTGATTCTGCCCATTTCCCAGTACCCCCTCTTGACCTTGCTGGCGGAACTCAAAAGGAGAGCAGAGCTGTAGGTTTGGCACCAGGTTGGCTGCAGGAGCTACCGGAACGAGCTGAGTACAGTTTCGGACCGCCCTAGGGACTCCAACTCCTGATTTTCTTTCAGGGTTTACTCCCTTAGCCTTTCCTGAGTTCAGTTAGTCTACAAGGCAGTGGAGGTTTGTAATTCAGAGTTTTCCTTCTCCTAGATGCCTGTCTTCTCAAAGACTTAAGGTGCATCTACCCAGTAGGTTTTGATAGCGTCACCAGATACTAACCTTGGTATTTTCCTGCCCTGCGCAAGATACAGTAACTGGTATTCGTAAATGGCAACCCATCAACTACTTACCACGTTTGACGTTGCTTAACCTCGGTTATCTGACGGGAGCAAGTGTCTCAACACGACTTGACCGTAATACTTTTGAATCTAAGGTCTACAAATAAAGTTGAAATCCCATGTCCAAGGTTGGCGAGTGGAATGTTACAGAATCAAAAAGTTGTCAAATGTTTTGATCCAAAACTTTCTGGAACTTGCTCGAAAGGTAAAGAACTAAAAACAAATGTTCGTCTTTGCTTATGTATTTTCTGACATATAAAGGTTGAGTTACATAGGTTTCAGGTTCGACGTGTTAAGTCCGTCTAGAACATGCCTAGAAGGAAAAAAAACGTATGTTTGCCTTTGTTAATATATTTGCTGACATCTGAGGGTTGAGTCAGATATGTCCTATGTTTCGACGAGTAAAGTCTGTCTGGAACATGCCCGGAAGGAAAATAACATATGTTGGCCTTTGTTAATATCATATTTACTTGGTCGAGCACTAACCCAAGTTAAGCACGAGGATATTTTTACGTTCCCATTATATCCCTGAGCTTTTCTAATCAGTGTTGCCTTTACCTAGATGAGTTACTTTCCCAAGTTAATGAGCCCCATCTACCTGAGGCAACTTAAAGGCAAGGTAATGGTTTTGACTGGGATTTGAACTCGTGTAATGCGATTCAAGAGCCCAAGTCTTTACTAATGGTCTACCTTTGCTGGCCATTGTTAATATATTTTTTGAGATCTGAGGGTCAAGTGATTGAAGTGTCCATCTTCGTCCTTGTTAAGGCCGAAAAATGGATCTAAAATCTTTTTTAACAAAGGCAACCGATAGAGGTTCTTGTTAAGCTTATGGAGGGAGACTAGAATTCCAATTAAGACACTGCCCTAAAAACAAGCGCTGTGACTTGTATGAGTGACAAAACCAAAAAAAATCTGCTTTTTTCTTGAATTATTGAAAACGGTTGATTTTCTTCCTGAATTTGTTGTTTTATTCGATTTAATAAATTTCCCCGTTGAATTGACATAAATAACTTTTGGTCCTATTATTATTCTACAATAAGACCTGACGAACCCGGATGATGCTATGTAATCTAGTACTACGCCATCGGGTCTTTTCCAAATAAAAAGTCTACAAGCAATTTAATATATAATTGATATTTTTTAACAAAAATAAGTTTTCTTAATGTAAAATCTCATATTAAACTTAGCAAAGCAAAATAGCCTGGCGTTTCTCAAACAACTCAGAAAATTCGTAGTTAGGGCTAAAATATACATGTATTTATATCCAATTATTACGTTATTATCCAACGCAAAATTTTGTACGACTTTTAACATAGGTATGAAGGATATTTCTTTCGGCCTACGAACATGTAGAACTAGGAACGAGACAGAAATTTTGAAACATTAAAAAAGCCTGCAAGTGAAAGTGTCAATAGTACTTATAACTTTCTCTGGTTGAAGAAGGTCTATTTCTTACATTCGATACGACTGTGTCTCAGTTGGCCTTGATGTTGGTTGGGGGAGCCCTCTGAATGTCTCTTGCTTTGTTGTTTCCATTACACATGTTCACTCTCTTCTGTTTTACTGAGAATCTTTTCTTCTTCCATCTCCATTTTATATTTTATCGAGGCTGAAAATCAATTCCATATTAAGAACAGAGACAGAAAATTTTGGTTGACCAATTTCATTGCTTCACGCATGTGGACTCACATTTTCTTATATAGCTGGTTACGTCACGTTCAGAATAAAGCCGGGAAAACTCGAATAATTCCGAAAGCCGACGAAACCGACCCACACCCAAACTAGCTTTCTTTTTCCACCCGACCCCATAATAACATTTGGATGCTGAAATTTTGGCTAGCGTTGTTCCAAAATCTGAACAATAAAAATTCAGTTTTTTTAGTGCAGCAATATTCAATGTTATCAATAACAATTTTATTAAAGGTGGTGCTTTTATTATTAAATTCTCACGGTGCTTGGGAAAAATAATAGTATTTTATTTATAATAGACCTTCAGCTGAATTATTGACATTTGTTTGCCTATAGTTTTTTCTTCTATCCTAAGTAAAGGTAAGAACTTTGTTTGTTTATTTGTTTGTGTTTATGGCATATCAACATTTTAGATGATTTAATACCGAGTATAATCATTTTTTGCTAACACTTTTTTGTGTACTCGTATTTTTTTTTAAATAACATTGAATGCACCATTTAATGCATAACTTGAGGAAATTTGAACATTCATATTTTACCCAAGGATATTAGTCCAAATAAGTTGGCAAAATGGAAAATATAGAAGGATATAGACTTTTTTGGGTCAGTAGTGTATAATGTGTAGCCTCCATTTTTATTTCTACTCTTATTCAGAACAATTTTTCTAATAAGTGGAAACTTCTTCCCGACAGTCGGAATTTGTCTGACCAAAATGGCCGACATTGCATTCGACCTTTTATAAATTCCATTTGCTGAAAATAAAAAAATATATTTTGTTGGTTTTTATAAAATCGAAAACAAAAAAAGTTGATTTGTTTGTTGTTCTTATGATTGAATAAAAAATAAAGAAGACAAACTAGACATTGTATTTCGAATGAAAATGAAACATTGTAAATCTTGTTTAAGACGATTATCTGAGGAGCAAAAGGACATAAATGTTAAATGATTTTAAGAATGGATTTGGGTCTTTACAATCAACGAATGGAGCATTTGTTTTTATCTCCATTCACTGATCAAATCAAATAATCTTCAGTAATCCATTGTTTTCGTACAAGCCACTTGAGTTTAATTCATTTTTCAAGAATTTAGTTAATTAAGAATGAAATGTCCGATTCTATTAATCACATCTTTAGAAAAATACACTTAAACAAACAACCACTCACAAAAAATAACTAAACATTAAAAACCTAAAAAAACTATAAACAATCCAAATTAAACAAATAAAATCAGTTCACAGCATTAAATGACCCAATGATAGTCGATATGCTGGTTAAATACATCAATCAATCTAATGCTTTCTTATAATAAATTTATTTCTAATGCTTTTATCTACTAAATTCATTTCTAATGCTTTAGTAAAACAAGTAACTGAGATAAAGCAAATTAAAACAGTTCACAGCATTAAATGACCCAATGGGAGTCAATATGCTGGTTAAATAAACCAATCAATCAACCTAATCTCATTTTTGTAGACTTATAGTTTTCACATACCTCTATTTTCGATTCTAAATTTTACAATGTCTAATATTAACTTCATCCCTTTACAGATGCCGTTCAGAGCAACATATAATTTTAGGTTTTAGATATTCTAAATCAATGTCATTGAAAACAATAAATAATTCAAAGATTGGTGTTGTTTACGAATATGAATTCTGCCGGGAGACAAATGCCTCTCATGGGGCTAGAAACATTAATGAGGTGTTTGCTGAAAATGAGGTGAACGAACGAATTGTGCGCCAATGGTGTGAAAGATTTCGATCTGGTGATTCCAGTCTTGGAAACCAACCCTGTAGTAGGCCTGCAATAAAGATTAATAATGATGAGCCGAAAGCAGTAGTGGAAGAGGATACATCTAAAACAACGTGTGTTTTAGCAAAGAGATTTATTGTGTCCATTTCTATTGTATTGGACTATCTGAAACTGAGAGAAAAGATGGACAAAAAAGTTTTTCAAAGATTATTGTTTTTGGCATTAAATGACATAAAAAGCTTGATGTGCCATAAAATAAATCAAACAATTTTACTATAAGTTCATCTATGCATTAAAAACACAACTATCTTACACTCTCCTAAGTTCTAAGCTCGACATGAATGTCATAAAATGAACTGTCGTTAGAAATCGCATGTCATGATTTCAGAGTCTATTTTGTTATTTCTTATCAATCTAGTTACTTAATAATCCAAGAAAAAATTTGTTTTGTTTTCTATATTAAAAAAAATGCACCAACATTTCAATTAAAAATCAACTAAACAAAAGAAATATACTTTAATTGTTAAAAAAAGCCTTCAATGTTAAGAGCTTTATAAATATTTCAGAGTAAATATTATCGTACTTATCCTATACACTTGTGCCTAGTTTTTACGGAGAAAAAATTGGGGGGAGGAACACCGGTCCGAATATTCTGATTGTCCGAAGCTTCCGGAAGATGCGTAAATGGTACCCTACGAGCTACTAATATCGACATTAAAATTACGAATGAGGAGGAACCGTACTTTTAATGAAACCCTCACCGACCGTCCAACCTGATACTAAAAAATACAATGTAAATTAAACAACAAAATTAAGTAAATTCAACCTTTTAACCCTTTCGACCCTAAAGGGCCGATATATCAGTCTTAGTAACCAAAATCAAAAAAGCACACTGACAATATTTCGCCCTTAACATGGTTCTTTAATAAAACGGCCTTGGGTGACTACTTGGTAATATTGCTAAGTCAGGGTCTAAAGGTGGAGGTTGAAAAATCGTTGTGTGTGGGTTTTCTTTTACCCTAAGTTGTCAGGGCCAATATATCTGTTCTTTAGGGTTTAAAGGGTTAACATAAAACTAGATTTTTTTCATTATGCGCGCGACTTTCAAATAAAATTGATCGCTTCAGAATTTGCCCATAACTTCTAAAATTCACTTAGAAGGGGTGTCAGTTAAACCGAGGTATGAATGTATTTTCCTTTTGTTAGACTTTAACTTTTGTGAAACAGTGTGTGTGTATTGTTTGTGGTTTGTAAAATATCTATTTCTTTTGTTTTTGAAACTGGGAATCAATTGTCGCATTCTGACGTCCATTTTGGATTGGTTCTAAAGCTTCTTTACTGAAAAATAATATTTCTCTGCTTCTGATATTTCGTCATTTACTTAGATTTTTTGACATTCCAAGATCTTAACTTTTTTTTCTGCTTCTTTATCTTCATTCGGTGATCAAATGGGAAACTGGACTCTACTGTTTGTGCATGTAGCACTTGGGTGTGTGTCTAGGTGTGTGTTGAAAATTGAATAGATGTTTTCCTAATAAATGTATTTGAAAACCATCATAGACAAGTAGTATGCCAATAGAAAGAAAGCTACCTTTTTGGTAAGTTTTAATTACTTTCTGAGTAATTTCCTTCTAATTAATAAGGATTTCAATGCTTATTATTATGGTTATTATTATTTGGGATGGCATATTAATCACCAGGTACTTTCGAATTCGGCAACCAGTGGTTTTTACTGGAGTCAAAGTGACAATAGGTCTCCTCTGAGATCCAGCAGATTCTGCCCTATTCCATTCAAAGATTGTATGTTGCAACATATTATTGTTGTTAATAATAATAATTCTAGTAATATTGCTTTATCTTTTTAACATTACTACTTATATCCCTTTTATTGTCATTATTATTATTATAGTTATTATTATTATTATTGTTTCCCTCCAGCTATTGGTTAAATAGTGCAAGATCTCAACTTCGGATCTGGCGGGTGATATCCACAGTGACACAATGGCACTGAAGGCAGATGATGGCCTCCAGTCATGGTGGTTCTCCATGCCATTGGGACCAGGTCCTCCACTGCCAAGGGGCCGTGTGTTTACTGCAGGTGCATCAGTCTCCTTACGTTAAAAGACATCATGCACAGGCGTCCTTCCGAAAGGATCCACAGGAAAGAAGAAGGAGGACAGTCATACTCGACCACGAGTGACTGCCAATAATAATAATGATAATTATTGTTTTTGATAATAATAATTCTAGTAATATTAATATTAATATTAATACTTATATCACTTTTATTATCATTGTTAATATCGCTATTGTTATCATTGTTATCATTATTATTGTTGTTGTTTTTGTTCCAATTGATTCAATTTTATTGGAAAAAAACCTGAAGTGAACATTTGAAAAAATCATTGGTTCGATAATCAATAACTTAGAGTCTCTGAAAATACAATAGTTTGAAGTTTCTGTTTTGTTTTATCTTATATTTTATTTATTTTAGTCTACTATAGGGGCCACGTCGACATAATTATAACTTTTTTTTGTCTTTAGAAAGAGGAGAATCAGAAATCTCGTTCGATATTACACATTATGGATAAAATCTTGACGTAAAAAATGGTGTAAATAACATTTTGGAATATATTTATTTTACTGCCCATAACATTATAAAACCGACTTAATGTAAAAGTTTAGTGAATAAAAATAACCTTTAAAGTATTAAGAATTATTTTTGCCGCAGGACTTGCATACCAGAATATATTTTGAATAATTTATTGTCCTTTTTAAAATAGTTTTATAAGCCACACTTTCGACTTTGACTTATTACGAACGATAGGTTTATTTTAAAAGATGTCAGCATTCATTATGTAGTTCATATAAACTTCTTTAAAAATAATCATTTATAAGAATAAATTAATTATCGTAAAAGTCTAGTTTTAATTTAAAATCCAATACAAGAATAAATTAGTTGGACAAAGTTGTAGGTTGCTAAATGAAAATCCTGAAGGTATTAAGAAAACCCAACTTGGTTGGAGACTTATAACTATAAGCATTAGATACCACCATTTTATTTCTTTTGATTGTAACTACCAACTAGGTAATTAAAGTTGTTCATTTAGAGGAACATATTAAGGCTGAAATATGGACGAGTCTTTTGCGTTCGGTTGCCTGTGCCGATATATTAGTCCTTCAGGTTCCAAAAGGTTGTTTCGGCGAGTTTTCATTAAAGGCACGATGCTAATGGCGTCCAGTGGTCTTTATAATGCAGCAGAAACAAAGCAACCTATTTTTTGCCTAATCTTCACTTGTACCAAATGGAACAGACCCACAAAAAAGCAATTCTTAATTAAACACATAATGATAGAATAAAAAAACTTTAAGTAAAATAAAGCAAACATTTTAAAACAAAACAGACCCCAAAAATCCTTTGAAGCAACAAACGCAGACAAACTGTATTAACTCCTCATAGAAACTAACTTCTCAAAAAAGGTATGAAAATTACATAGGTAAACATTTAATAAAAACACAAATCAAAATGAAATTTTTGGTTTAAATGAGTTAACAAGCCGTTAAACCGAGATAAACTAAACAGACAAATATTTAATTGCTTATTGCCCCAAAATATCAAACCTTCTTTTGTCTTTGATAAGAAAAGGCGGGAAAAAACCCTCCTTTTTTTTAAAAATATGGAGTCGAATATAAACAAATAAATTTATTTTATGACTTCATTAAACACAATGTAAAATTCATGAGCAAAATTGGAAAAACACGACTACTTAAAATAATATATTTTCGTAAATTGAATTTTATGATTTTGTAGAAATGCATTCATTTTGAAGTTTATTTTGTTTTAAAATATTATTTATTCTTTTATTCATTTTCTCTAAATTTGATTGGCTAAGCGCTAAAGATAAGATTTTCTAATTTGTTCTTCTTGAGCTGCAGCTGCTACCAAGATTGTTATCATGGCGTAATGCTAATTACCTGAAAGATGAAAGCGTAGAATATAGTTTAAATTTTAGTGACTCCATTAGGTTTTCTTAAATCATCATTTCACTGAGTTTTAGGTTAGACAATATAATCACCGTTTTTTTAATAAGCTAATTAAACTACAATGATACCTTGAGATACGAATTTAATGCAGTTTATGATCACCATCCTGTTTTTAAAAAATTCAGATCTCAAATAAATTATTCTAATTTAAATTCCAACTATTCCAAGAAAACGAATTAATCCGTTCAAAGGGGAAGAAATTATTTTATATATACTATAACTAAAAACATACAGAGCACAATGATTAAAGAAAAAACTCCTCCAATATGTATAAATTACAATAATGAAGTTTAATAAAAATAATTAAAAGCCGAGTTGTACTTACCAGCTAAGAAAGTACTAATAGCGAACGGACTGGATAACAGGAGGAATGAGAGAACCTAGGCTACCATTCACCCACATAAATACATAGATTGACGCAAATGAGTTTTTTGTTGTTTTTTTCATTGAGCCACCCCTCACCACACACACAAAAAATAAATTGTTACTAGCAGAACGAACAAACAGCCATCTAGCGATGGCATATAGCAATTTCTATTTTTTTGAAACGTCGATTATAACCGAAAGTAACAAAACTACTATATGCAATGAGTATATTTGTATGCAATTAGTATCTGTGAATGCAATGAGTAACTGTGAATGCAATGAGTCTCTTCGTATGTAATGTGTATCTTCGTATGCAATGAGTATCTTTGTATGCAATGAGCATTTTTCTATGCAATGGGCATCTTCTTATGCAATAAGCATTTTCTTATACAATGAGCATCTTCTTATGCAATGAGTATCTTTATATATAATGACTATCATTGTATGTACGTAATGCGTTGACATCTATTTGTTCCGTCCTTCTTTGTTGACGGCTGATCAAAATCATGCAAATATCAATAAAAAGACTTTCCATGGGTTAAATTGTTCAAAAAACTACATGTGTACAAAAAAATTATCAAAAATTATTGTTTCGAGCATTTTATGGCCTAAAAAGGTTGACATGCCGAAAAACACAAAAAAACCACACGCCCGGTTGTCAGTGAATCCTTCATCTTAATATACAATAATTATTCTCTTCTGACGTGATTCTACAATATTATAGTAATTAATTGTTGAATGCGTTTTATTTAAGCTGTTTTGACCGGAATCCGATAAGGTCAAGAAGGGCCAGAATGAATTGCGACTTAATCCCTACAAGTGATCGAAAATCGTCTAAATACTGAAGTGTGCTAACACAACATTTATTGATCATAACTATAGATGCTTTTCTATACAATATGTTGTGGGTGAAACACACTTCAGAATGAACTCTTCCAATCACTATAAATGTGATCTCTCTCGTCACCCAGAGAAAAAGAGAGAGAGAATGGGGATTTCAGCATAGCAGCCCACCAAGTTTGAGTATATATATATATATGATGATGAAGATGATGGATTCTCCCGTCGATTTCGACGTATGAGGATCATCAAACCACGTATGGTTGTCAGACAACCACACAGGAAT
>JAUZSX010325748.1:0-11371 GCA_034780655.1 Idiosepius hallami | reverse complement strand
AGCTTTGTCTCAAAGCCTGAGCACACCAGACGCGCTCTCCGTCTCTAGCACCTTCCTCAGTATCCGAGCTGTCCCTATTATTATTATTATTATTATTATTATTATTATTATCATAATTATTATTATTTATAATTGTATTATATTATAATCATTTTATTATTAATTATTATTATTAATAATGATAATTATTTCATTATAATAATCATTAAATAGTTATTTATAATATTATAATTATTATTATTTATAATTATATTATTATTATTATTCATAATTATATTATTATTATTATTATTATCTATGTGGAACGAGGATACGATTATATTTATTTAAACTCAAGTAAACCCGTAATGAGTTTTATAAATGTTTTTCAGTTGTTCCACTTTATTTCTTATTCAGTTAAGAAAGCCCGACGAATGGATTTCCAAAGATTTTTCTTTTCTTTTCTTTGTCTTTCTTTTCTTTTTTTTTCTTTTTCTTTTTTTTTCTTCTTTTTCTTTCTTTCTTCTTTTTCTTCTTCTTTGTCAATATATAATAACAAAATAGGGGAATAAATCCATTGACTGGATTTGCTTGAGTGGTGGGCCACATCAGAACGAGGTTAATAAAGAAAGAATTTCGCTTCAATTTCAAGCAAGAAATTGATTTAAAGAGAGAATGACATACACTTATGCACAAGCATAGATTCAGCTACACGCATCGTTTATCTATATATATATATACACTATCATGGCCGTGCTTAGACCCCCCTCCTTTAATTAAATAGGAGTTGGAGTCAAGTGTTCACATCTTTTTAGCCGTCACCATTCATTACCTATATATAGTTCTTCAGGTCGAAAGGCCTTTCGACCTGAAGAACGCACAGCGTGAAACTGGCAGTTGTCGACTCCCGTTGACTCCGTGTCTACAATTAACTAATATATATATATATATATATATATATATAGTCTTTGATCGAAACCTCCAGTATGTTTAACTTGGCTTTTTTATAATGAAGGGGCCGCAAGGCGCATTCTGCGTCGGGACCGCTATGTGGCTTAGCCTGGCACTGTCTACGAAATCGGCTTTGATTGACTAGTTGGTTTATGCTAAGTCAGGGTTCAAAGGTTTAACTTAGACAAGTTAGTCGCTTTTTGATATTAAATCTACCCTACTTTACTCCTTAGAACCCTGACTTAGCAAAATGATCAACTAGTCACTTAAAGGCGTTTATTAGACGACTATAATAGGAAGGAAATATTAGTTTGTCTTTTTTGCCTTAGGTCACCAGGGCCGATATATCGGCACTTTAGGGTCGAAAGATTTAAAAGAACTTCCTACTCTCTAGCAATATCACTAGAAGCTAGACTGAATGGACTGACAACTCTTTGCGATTTGTTTGCCCCAAAAGTAAATTTTAGAAATAGGATTCTAGCTTCAAATTATTATAAAAGTTGGGACGTTATTTAACAAAGAAATTATACTTTGTCATTTCTACATCTTTTAGTTTTACAGGGCGATTATTGGGAAACCAGCAGAGAACATCTGTAGCAGGTGACAATAGCTAATTGATGGTAGCAAAGGATAGTCTTCTTTTTCTTCTGATTCAGTAGTCAGTATTTCTAGTTGGGGATCATATACTTACATGCGTTTGCTGGGCGGCAGAGAGAGCCACAATAGCCACTACACTGGTGTTGGTGGTCCTCCAGATACGTACCCGTCCTTTATTATGACCCTGGTCGGTTCTAGCCAGCTGCTGGTCATTGTATTATTCACTCTGGACAAAGCGGGCGCGTAGTAACTATGGTGGTGTTGGTGTGTCCGATATCGCTTCAGAACCCCAAAACGCATACGAAGTGCTTTTAGACATTTTTAAGTCTTTAAGCATGTTTTTTGTTCTTGTTAACACTCTGAAACTTTGCCAAGGTAACGACAAAACTCATTCTGTAAATAGAAAAATAATTACAACAAAAATAGAATTTACAAACTTTATCATTTTGCTTTAGTTCTTTCAGTGTTTAATTATTTGGGTATTAATGCAGGAGAGGAACGAATTTTCGGGTTGTTTGAAAAATGGAATGGAAATTCTTAATGTAGTGAGTGAGTGCCACGAACGGAAAACGAAAGTAACTGTTAATAGACTTAATGTTTTAATGAAAATACAAAAGAATATCGAAACAAACCAAATTTTATTAACAAACTAGAAAAGAAAGTAAGCAATACAACAAACTATCATTAACAAAAAAAGGAAAAAAAAAAAGAATTTTTCATAGAGTGTGGGAAGTTATAACAGTTCATAATTTAAGTACATTTTTATTTTGTTGGTCAAAAAAAAAATGACAGTTGTTGTATAGCCTTTATTTCTTTCGTTAAAAAAAAAATGTTCGTTTTTTTAAAAATTATAGTTTGCTGTATTGCTTACTTTCTTCTTTCGTTTGTTGATGAAAAATTGTTTTGTTTAGATATTGTTTTGTATTTTCATTAAAACATTAAGTCGATTATTAACAGTTACTTCCGTTTAAGAATTTCCATTCTATTTTTTAAACAAACCGAAAATTCGTTCCTCTTCTGCATTAATACCATTATTTGTTGTTTTTGTTTTTAGATTGTGATGAAGAAGAAAAAAAAAACTCTTGTCAATTTCATTTTTTTTTTTTTTTGTGTGTGTAGTGTCTACTCAGTTGCTAATTGGGAATAAAATTGTTACCTTTTTTCATTCACAGACACCGTTTTATTAATAAAGAAACATGTTTGCTTCTTTGGTCTCCGCTCTCTCCTCCGGCGCTTCCCTCAAATAAATATGGCATTGTTTTGCCACAATTGTCATTTAAAATAAAGTTTGTTTTTCTTTCCGTATGAAGATTATTCTTTCATAAACCCGCAATAAATCTAAAACCAGAAAACCAATTCAAGGACATTTGGCGTTTCTACGACATCTTTTCTTAATTGACGTCAACTTCAGTTTTCAGTGTTTTTAAAAGTTTGATATTGACTTTAACGCAATAACTGTTTGAACTTTTGTAACTAAACAAAATATGGAGGTGAACGCGAGAAATGAAATAAATTGCCTTAACGTTTGGTTCGCATCAAATAATCGGGAGTTTTAAACTACAATAATTTACGGTGCTTTGCTTCTTCCAGCGAACGAACGAGTGCACTGCAGTGTGCAGTGAGTGCACACTGTGGGACACTGTGCTGTGCACACACCACACCAACCCACGCACAACTAAGTCTCATTATTAGGGCCGTGACAATATCTTTTTGCTGGAAATATTCTTTAACCATATGCTTATGTGTTTTTTTTTTCTTTTTTTTTTGCGGGGATAATCTTTTTAAAAAAATATGCTTTTGTTTCTCGGGAATATTCTCCCCCCCCCTTTTTTTTTTAAAACACTATGCTTTTTGAAGCTTATTCTTTTCTTCTTTTTTTTTTTTAAGAATATGCTTTTTGTTAAAAACATATGCTTTTTTTTTTTAAGAATATGTTTTTCGCTAAAAGAATATTTGTCAGTTTTTTTAGTTCAGGTCGTAGGAATAATCTATTAGGGACCGGGACCTTCTTTTCACATGAGGATTTCTGAAACCGTTTGAACGTTGTTATACCAATTGTTTTAAAAAAAGATTTTTTTTCACCACATTATTTGTCCATTTTTTTTTTGAATACTTTAGGATGAGGATTCTTCATATGTTTATACCTATTTTTGCGAATAACCCAAAATTGTCAAAAGTCCTTAAAATTTAACATAAATAAATGTAATTTTTTCCTTTGTGTTAAGGTTCTTGATGTTGGGGTGAGTAAGTGTTTACGTGATAAAAGAACTACGTGATTAAAAGTCTTGTGATTATATTTCCGTGATAATTTGTTGGGTGATGAAAACATCAGTTGACGAAAAGTCAGTACCGACACCGGACACCGCCGTCTCATCTGAATTTGTCACTCAAGTTATAAACCCTTCTTTTCTTCGATTCTGGACTTTCTTGGTCGGGGGGGGGGGGATGGCGTCGCCCTTGTACCTAAAGAGAATTTAAATTTAGTACGTTCAGAATCTAGTTGAGCCCCCCTTAAAACACGGTTCTGCGTGTAATCAAAAATATAATTCACTTGGACTAGCATACAAAATCATGTTAAGGGGAGTCTAAACTACACCCTAAAAACACTAAAGTTACGTTTTCTTTTGGTGCAAGCAAGGCCAATGCCATCTATCTTGCCCGTTGTATATTTATCTGCAGTTAGGAGAAGGGACCTTTTAATCCTTAAAATCCTGACTTTGCAAAATGACCAACTAGTCACTCAGATGTGTTTTATTAGATGACTATATTAGAGAGAAAATATCAGTAAGTCTGGTTTTGCCTTAAGTTATAAGGCCTTGTAGGGGACTTGGGCTCAGTTACTCTTCTTCTATTTTTTCTGTTTAGTTTGTTGTACTATTGTTTCAGGCCCCTAGGTACTATTAAACTAACAGCCTGATATATCGGCCCTCTAGGGTTAACCTTGGTTTGCTTTATTATGGGTTGAAGATTTTGGTGTTGAAAATTTCTCAAGTGTATTTTTTACTCCCTTGGATGTCAACTATGGCCACAAATGAGTAAAAACCACTTCTCCATTAATGTTGTTGTCACGCTCATGAATAACTATTTTTTTTTCTTTCTTTTTAGGGATTTTAATTTTGGAAGGCATCCAGTTTTGTTTGTGATTTTATCTTCAAAATAAGACGAAGAAAGTAAAAAAAAAAACAAAAACCAAAAAAAAAAAAAACCAACCCCCACCCCCCAAAAAATAAAAAAAACAAAAAAAAATTTTTTTTTTTCAATCTTAAAGAAACCGAATGTACATAAAATATGGGTATGTATATTTATTCTTTATAAATTGAATAAAATAACCAAATAAAAAATGCCTACTTTTTTATGTTATAAAGTTTATTTCTTTGCTGACTGGCTATTTATTTGTAAACTTAGTTATTAAAAATGAAAATTAAAAGAGAAAATAATTCAGTGTCTTTAAAAAGCTTCTTCCTATGAAAAAGAGTATTACTAAAATAGTTAATCTTAAATATAAATAATAGTTAATCTTTAGAATAATATTTTGAAATTTCATCTCAATTGATGTTATTACTCAGTTTAAAACAGAAAAAAAAAAAAATTTGATCAATTTATTATCAGTGTTTCATGTAATTAGACACAAAGATAATGACTTTCAAAACTGTTGTTGAAATGTTTTATTAATAATTATTTAAATATTGTTCATCTGCTTCATTGTTTATGGTTTACAAAAGTCTCACAATATTTATTGGTAGGGCTGTGACAATATGCTTTTATTAAAGATTATTTTTGTTGTGACTTGACTATTTTGTGATTTTACCATTTTGTTTAATTCTATAGTTATTTGTAGGGCTGTGATAAAATGTTTCTGTTTATGAATATTCTTTTCATGGTCCATATAACCATAATCGCAACAAGTACATTCTTAAAAAAAAAAAACAATTGGTTTGAGAAAATGATTGTAAATCCTTTAACTGTTTTGGAAAGACATTAATAAAAAGATTTTACTTTTTTCTTTGTAGAATATAGCAATTGTCCACCTCAACAATTGCTCACCGCCCAAACGCATGATGTCCTCCCCCAAAGGTCATCAGCTGAAACCATTTTACACCACAGATCATTTGATAGCCCTTCTCTTAACACTTACCAGCAAATTGCTGCATCTGCCTGTCCTATTGATGTTTCTACACAAGAACCCACCCAGTTTCGTTCTTCTGACAATATTCCTCTTTCAAGCCACACCCAATATAATGGACCCCATGATGTTCAATCCCCAAAATCCCCATTCAACAGCTCTGCCCAAATTTTGCCTCAACAGGGTCCTCTGCCCCACAGTACCGCTAATGGTTCACCTCAGCAAGAAATTCTACCCCATATCTCTACGAACGGATCCCCCATTCACGAACCCTTACCTGTCAACTCTAACAACAGCTCCCCACCCCAAGGGCATCTATTGCCTAATTCTGCACAAAGTTTAGCCGCAGAAGAAATTTCGCTTAATGACGCTTCCCGGGAGAGGCACTCATCTAACGATTCTGGTCAAGTTATATCCGAGCATGTCCCTTTGCCTTGCAATTCTGGCAATTGGTTAACCCAGCCTCTGTCACATGAATCTAGCAATGGCTCACCCCAAGCAGAGCTTCCCTTGTATAATACTGCATTAAGTTTAGAACAAAAGATAGCATTAGGAGAGTTGGCTAATGAGGACCCTTCTCGAGAAAGACACTCCTCTAATGATTCAGTTCATGTTATATCTCGCCAAGAACAAACGTCCTCCAATTCTGCTAATAGCTCACCTCAACCAGTGCCCATCCCCTATAATAATTCTGCCTATGACTCCTCCCAGCAAAATTCATTGTCCTACAATTCTAGCAATAGCTCACCCCCAGTCGAGTGCTCCTTGTATAATACTGGATTGGACTTACAACAAAGGATAGCCTTAGCAGAAATGTCCGGTGATGACGACCCTTCACGACAAAGGCACCATTCTACTGGTTCCATTCACTTTTCCTCAGAGCAAGTGCATTTATCCTGCAATTCAAGCAGTCGTTCCCCTCAATCGGAACCCCTATTGTATAATACTTCTCTAAACTTACAACAAAAAATACCTCTACTTGAGATGACAGGCCACAAACCTCTGCAAAGGCATCAATCCCATGATCCAATCTGTATTCCATCCGAACAAGGACATTTCTCAAATAATTCTGGCAATGGATCATCCCAAAAGGCTCTTCTGGCCTATAACTTAGCCCATGATTCTTCCCAGCAAAGTGCCATGTCATTCATATCTCACCACAATTCAATTTCCCAAGGCCCTCCTTCTTATGAATCTCTCCATGGTTCTCCTCAGCAAGGGCCAGTCTCCTATAATTCAGCTCATTGCTCACCTTCTCAAAGACCCTCTTCCTATAATTCAGCATATGGATCTTCCCAGCAAGGACCCCTATCCTATAACTCTGGCAATGGGTCACCCCCCCAAAGACCCCCTTCCTATAATTCAGCTCATGGATCTTCTCAGCAAGGTCCCTTTTCCTATAATTCCAACAATGGGTCACCCTCACAAAGACCCCCTTCTTATAATTCAGCAAATGAATCTCCTCCCCAAGAACTCTCACCTTATAGTGTTAATATTGTCTCTTCTACTCAGAATAATTATAGCTCCCTCAAACAAATGAATCCGACCCACCCTTCTTTATCGCTTCTGCAAATAGCCCCTAGTTATATTCCGTCCCATTCCCCAAAATACAAATCTGGATCTCCACCTCAACCTTCTCTTGTACAAAATGCTCAAATAGGAAGGTCAGATCCTGGCTCATCATCGTCCCTACCTTCACCTTCATCATTGGCTTCTTCATCAAGAATGTCACCAATCTATTGTTTACCCCCCAGCCCCTCCCCACAGATGTCTGCATTGTTGGGGTCATCTTATTACTCCTCTCTCCCACAAAGAATCCCCACCAATTCCTTGCCCCCAAACTCCCCCTCACAAATTCCCACTTCTAGTTCCCCACCAGAAATGACTACAATAAAGCATTCTTTATTTCATCAAGTTCCTCCCCCAAGTTATTCGTCCCACCATTCTTTAATGCAAATGGCACCCCCAAATTATCCCACTGGTTCAGCCCTTCTTCAATTCAACGATAATTCAAATTTTAATTACAATCATAATTTTGTTAGAAATCACCAACCCATAGAAGAAGAAGAAGAAGAAGGTACATCTTCCCAATATTTAAAGACGTCTCCAGACTGTTATATAAACACAATGACATCCCCACCTATACCTTCACCAAGTCCCTTTCCGAAAGGATCGGAAAATGAAGCTATGTTTGCAATTCAGGGATCTTCAGTTCCAGATCTTTCCTCTTTAAACCCTGGATATCCACAACAGCAAGTTGCAACCAATCCCTCAAGAACATCCGCTCAATCATTCCAAGCAAGGCCACCTGGTTTTGTGCCCAATTTTAATCTGGATTATTACAAATCTAATTGTTTGGCCCAACAGCAGGCATTGCAACTACTGCAGTTGCCACAACAACAATCTGCAGTTGCCTCACAACAATCTAAAGTAGCTCAAAAGGAAGGATCAAAACTACATCAGAAACCAACAACATCCCGGCGTCGTAGACAGAAAGGACAATCAATGGAACTCAATCGTCAGCAAGCAAGGGGTCAACTGCAAACTCAACGCCAAGAAGCTCGTGAGCATCAAATACAACGGACAAGAGACATTCAAACGGGACGCAAAGAACTTGTGAACCAACAAGTTCTACGGATTCTTTCAAATGTATCAACTTCTGAAGGGCCGATTCAGGTTTCCCAAGTAACAAGAGGTTCTCCAAAATCTCCTTACAACGGTTGTAACAATGGTGTTCAAAGTAGACAATTATCTCCTTGCATGTCTCTTCCTTCTCCTCATGCTGAATTGGCCGGCATTTCATATTCAGAAATGCCAGCATTAAAGCTTATTGCCACTTCAACAACATTAAGCCCTGCATTAGAACAATTACAAATCTCTAATACAATGCACGAACCTGTGTCATCAATTTCCTCTCCCTCTGAAACTTTGACTGTTCAAAATTTACATAAAGACCTTAAGGGACATTTAGAAACCCTTCTACAGGACAGCAAAACCAAGTTACCTATTAACAACACCAAACCTTCAACATCTAAACAAGCTGATAAAGGTAAGTCTAAAGATTTTAGTTTTATGAATAAAGTTTTATTAAATCACATACATGCTTACAATTTATTTCACTTTGTTCCGTAGTAATTCTACAAAAGGCTTACTTCTGAAACCCATGCAGGGAAGCCCATTTGGTCTTGGGTAAGCTCATTTGGCAGTTGAGCTTATTTAGTTTTCTTTTTTTTTTTTAGATAGCATAATACTCGCTGTTTAACCCATAGATGAAGTTAATAAAGGTTTATGACCCTTTCCCAAGGGTATTAGTCTACTTCTGAATACAAATGGAATGACTGGAATTTGAATATGTGTACTATGATTCCAAAGTCCGACTGCCTACCCACTAGGCCAAATGGACTTTCCCTCAAAAAATTTGTCAGAGGATCTGAGACAAGAACGACCATAAATAACCCTTAGAGGCTGATAAGTCAAAAATAAAAAAATCATTTGAAAAAGCCACAATTAATAATCTACATAAAATTATTTTTGAATGATGTTCTAATTTTTGTTTAAAGACAAATATGAAATCCTTTTTATTATTTATGAATTGATCTTGATTGATTTTTTTAAGGGCAAGTCATTCCTCAACAACAAGGTCGACAAAGACGACGTAATAAATCACCTGAACTTGAAAAGCGAAAATACAAGCCTTGTGTTGTATGTGGTGATAAATCATCTGGCTATCATTACAATGTTTCTGCCTGTGAGGGCTGTAAGGTAAGTTTTTATCATTTTATATACAATTATAATTATTGCCCTGCTCTGGCTGAGCAGTGTGGGCTTACAACTTATTGAATTGAGAAAGACCAATTCACCAAACAAGTATACAGGGATTATTAGCATTATTATACATACATCATTTTCTTTTCTTCAAACCTGTTTATGACATTAACTGCCCATCATAATATTTATATTAAAATTAATTGTCCATCATCAACATCTTTAGCATACATATCGAATAGACACATACCTTGATGAAGGTTAGTAATAACCAAAACGTTACAACATTGACACAACACATTTCCATGTTTTCTAGTTTTTTCATGAATTATTATGGGCAGTGAAGTTGGAACATTGGTAAAAGCTCGAGCTCTGAAAATGTAGGTTGCGAGTTCAAATCCCAGGCTAAAACCATTGCATTCACCTTTAGCTGCCTTGGGCAGATGAGGCTCGTTAACTCAGGAGAGCAGCTTATCTAGTTCAAGGCTAATACTGAATGTAAAAATGGCCTTGTGCCAAACTTGGGTTGGTGCTCACCAAATAAGTATAATAGTTATTTATGTATTTGTATTGATTTTTTATTAGTTTTTTTTTTTTCTTTCTGACAGGGTTTTTTCCGGCGCAGTATCCAACGTGGACTTACCTATAATTGTCATCGAAGCCAATCTTGTGAAGTGACAAAAGAATCTCGCAATCATTGTCAAGGCTGTCGTATGAGAAAATGCCTTGAAGTTGGCATGTCAAGAGATGGTAAGTATTAATCAATTCTTCATATATTTATGTATATATTCCTCGTTGTTTGAATGAAGAATTATATCATGCTGTAATGAATAAGCAAAGTGCTCAATATGGTTGTAGTGCTGTATTTATTTATTTATTGTTTTTTCCTCAACTTAAGTTTCACCACATTTTGGATCTTCAGGAGGATTTCTGGAACAATATAGATATATATATATATAAGCATATGGGTATGCGATATTATATATTTCAACTCGCGTTCAAATCACAGTCAAAGCCATTACTTTTACTTCAGCAGCCTCTGGCAGATGGGGTTCGTTAACTCGGGAGAACATCTCATCTAGGTGTAGGGGAACACCGAATATAAAAAACCGGGTGAGAGCACGTAAAAATTAGCCTTGTGCCAAACTTGGGTTGGTGCGCATCAAGTAAATATAATATCCTCATCTAAGTGAAAGGTAATACTGAATGTAAAAAGCAAGAGTAAGAGCACATAAAAATGGCCTTGTGCCAAACTTGGGTTGGTGCTCACCAAGTAAATATAATATACTTTTTTTTTCAGCTAAATCAGTTCATCCAGAATACAATATAATTGTGTAGATCTTGCTGAAGCTGTTTGTGTAACTTATTTGAACGGTTGCAAGCTTTTAGTGGATTTGTTATAAAATTGTTATTTACATAGTAATTAATCCAATTTACTAAATTGTCCTCTGCAAACAGTTAATTTGCTTTATTTAACATAGAGTTCAATCAATAAAATATCATTAAACGGGGAGTTTGTAGTTAATCCTTTGAACCCTAAAAAGCCGATATATCGGCCCTGACAACATAAGACAAAAGAAGACACACTAATATTTTACCTTTAATATGTTCCTCTAATATAAGGATTCTAAGTGACTACTTGGTAATTTTGATAAGTCGGGGTTCAAAGGTTTAATATGTTCCCCTAATAACGACTGACTACTTGGTAATTTTGATAAAGCAGGGTTCAAAGGTTTAATATGTTCCTCTAATATAACGACTCTGAGTGACTACTTAGTAATATTGATCAGTCGGGTTTCAAAGGTTTAATACTTTCCTCTAATATAACGACTCTGAGTGACTACTTGGCAATTTTGATAAGTCAGAGTTGAAAGCGTTAATGTCTTTTAACGTGGGGAGACTGATGCACCTGCAGTCATCACACGACTCCTTGGCAGAGGTTGGCCTTGTTCCAAT
>JAUZSX010325738.1:0-11372 GCA_034780655.1 Idiosepius hallami | reverse complement strand
TTTGTTTTGTTCGGGGCATTCGACGTGCCCCAGTGGATAGGTAATCAAAACTCGAAGCCATAGGATGAGGGTTCGAATACAAGTAGTTCTGTCTGCGTTGACGTGTCGACAAATAGCCATGGGAAAGATATGAATCCCCATCTCCCGTCCAGCTATGCATCAAATTGCGCAATTTGTGTCATTAAAAAATATGTGTGTATAAGAATAATGTTTTTTTCATAGGTAATTAAAATGACCTAAAAATGTTGATAGGCTGTTAAACACAAAACAAACACACTAGTTTTGTTCAAATTCTTTAAAATTAAAATAAAAGTCATATTCAAATGCTTCTCCAGAATATCTAGCTGTGACACATCATTAAAAATATTAAATCTATATATAAAAGAAAATATTATATACTATGAATTCTCTTTTTGCTATTATTCATCTCTTTTGAAAAGCTAATTGAGATGAATGTGTAATCTTCGTATTATATTGTCTGGTGCTTTTCATAGTTTAAGTTGTTTTTGCTGCTAGAGGAATAAACAATTTAACTTTGACTACGTGATTATTTACATCAACGAAATGCAGTGAAGTGAAGATTAGGCTAATTTATTTTTCTTAGAATGTTTAGACGAAGAAACACCTAATTTTCATAGATTAAATGTTTCTCATCATAACCGAAAATCATTTCAGGTCTGGTGTTCTCCCGGGAAAAGAACACCGAACAATTCATTATTTCTCGAATTGTTCGACTAATTCAGTTTATCTTTTGAGATTTTAATGTATTCGCTAAAAGCGTAAACTTACTTCTTTAACTTTAAACTAACTGTAACTGTGTAGACATACTGGTCTCTTACAGTCTTAGCCGGTTTAACCACTGAACAAAGCCGAGTCAGTGGTGAGTCTCAAGGGAATTGGAAATTCACACGCTGTATTCTTTAACTTGATTGCTTTAATAGCATATCTACCTAACACACAAACACAAACACTTGCACACACACACACACATATATATTTATATATTGATTATTAATGTTATTACTGTTATCATTACTATTACTTTTATTTTTTTCTATTAAAGTTATCTTCTCTCTAGTTTTTTTTTTCAAATTTAAAAAAAAAAAAATATTTCCAGAATATCTCGCTGTTACAAATCATTAGAAATATCAAATCTATATTTTAAATAAAATTGACAATGAATTCTCTTAAAATTTGCTAACTTTTAATTTGCTAAATATTCATTGCAGGCCAGAGACCTATATTATTAATATTTTATCCATATAGGTTCTGAAATGTTTGTCTTCATACTTATTACATTTTTTTGTGTTAAACTACATTTCAATCATTTTAATGCCTGGAACAATTGACAATTATTATTATTTTGATTTGATAACTATTATTTTATACATACATATTTTTTAATATCTCAAGTTGCACTATTTAATCTATAGCTGGAGGTAAGATTGAGATTTATTTCTTTCCCAAGGGCATTAGTCGACACGTCAACAGAAGGAACGACTTGTATTCTAACTACTGTACTACAGAGTCCAACTGCCGATCCACTGGGTCACATCGACCGCTCCCTTATACCTTTAGATAATGTTAAGATTGTTTGCTTTAGTAATTCTAGTTGACTTTGAAGTTGTTAATCCTCTGCAGTGGTGCAACTAAGGTAAATTTCACTCGGACCAGTCGGCTCAAGGGTCACGCTGTTTACCCCAAAAATCATACTATGTACAAAGGTTCACTTAATGCTACTGATACACTTGGTTGGGTTACTACATTTCAAATTATGAACAACCTTTTAAAACATTATTAAAACTAGATTTTTCTTTTATGGCACAATGTGATAACATACTATGTATGATAAATAAATCCTATTTTAAAATACAATTTTCGCACCTTAACCAGAAAAATGTTGAGTTCATATTGTGACATCCGTTATTTTGCTGTCACTCGTGCCTGCCTAGACTCCCTCATATGTCCCACTGATCTCTAAGCTTTATTTTTAAAAATAATTTTTAAAACTTTTTTTTTAAATAATTTATGGCTTGACCTGAGTTTATCTCCTGAAATAATTCCATTATACCCGTTAATTTGAATTAATAATTTCAAATATTTTTTTTATTTCTGACATCCTCCATTTATTGTAAGACATCTTTTTTTACTGCATAGCAACTTTTTGGACAGAATTACTATAATGTTAGATGTATAGAAACAGAGAAATACCAATTCATAGAAAATTGTTTGAAAAGAGAATAATTGATGTATGAGTTTGTTTTTTTTTTTTTCATTTATTTATTAATATATTTAATTTGCACCTGGCCTGCTTTTTTTGACCCAACTCGGAAAAAAAACTTTTCCACCTGCCCTATTTTCAAAATGGTTTAACTATATCGAAACTCTCAGCATATTTGATATTAACCTATCGAAGGAGTAAAAAAAAGGAAAGAAAAATATTTCTAAGACACCAAAAAGAAAACAAAAATTAGACAAAATAGAGAATTATTTGTATTGAAGTTTTTTTTTCTTTCTTTACAAAAATGAGGCTTTTTTTAGGGAACCCAACTGAGATGCAACTGACAATATTTCCTGCCAAACTCTGTATGAATGTTACAAAAGAAAATTTCACATGCAGACTTCCCTCTCACTTCCTACATTCCTGACATTTTTTTTAGTCATTAGGAATACATTAGTTTTTATTATTATTATTAATAATATTATTATTATTATTATTATTATTATTATTAATATTATTATTATTCAATTTTCCTAGATTTCTTTATATCATTTTCTCTCTGTATGTATCGATTGAACACACCTTATCTACACAGCATGAATTACCAATACCCCCCCTGATTCTATCGATTACATTATAAGAAAAAAAAAGAAGCAGAAAGAATTATGTTTCTTTAAGATTTAGAGAATCAGTTGACTGAATATGTCTATGTTAACGAATCACTATGTTTATCGGTTTATTAGGTCGATATTTACGAAGCTTATGACACAGTTTGGCTTCTTATATATTTCCTCAATAGAGAATAAAGAATTATCACAAAGTTTATATTTACTTATCAAGAACCCACTCAAGTTAGGTACAAGGCCATTTAAGGCGCTTATTTAATCACAGGGTTTTTTTTTGTAAGAATTATCATGAAGTTTATATTTGATTGATCAAGCACCAACCCAAGTTAGGCACAAGGCAAATGCTGTGTTTTTGTAAGAATTATTACAAAATGTATATTTACTTAGCGGAGCACCAAGGCAATTTAGGCACAAGGCCATTTATTTGATCCTTGGGTTTTTTGTAAGAGTCATCACGAAGTTTATATTTACTTGGTTAAGCACCAAGCCAATTAGGCACAAGGCCATTTAACGCGCTCATTAAATCCCTTTGGTTTTGTAAGAATTATCACAAACTGGATACTTAATTGGTCAAAAAACAGCCCAAGTTGGACACAAGGAAATTTTTACATGTTCATTAGATCTGTGGTTGTTTTGTAAGAATTATCACGAAGTGTATACTTACTTAGTCGAACATAAACCCATGTTAGGCACAAGGTCATTTTTATGTGCCCATTGTAAACTTGGGCCTTTGCAATCATTGTTGCTCTTCACCTAAATGAATTACTCTCCCACTGCCCGAGACAACTTAAGGTAAAGACAATGGTTTTGAGTAGGATTCGAACTCGTGTAACACGATTCCAGAGCCCAAGCTTGTAGCGATGCTCCACCTTCACTGCCCATTCAAATATTTTATATATTTTCACATAGTTTAACTATATCTAAACTCAGGGGTGGATTGAGATGGCTGTAGCTACTGGAGCAAAAATACAATGAGCTCTCTTCACCTCTAATTTTTACTCTTAAATGCCTCGTATAAAGACTGTGCCCTAAACCCTTGCGGTTCTCTCAGGCATGGGTCGATTGACCAATACCTCTGTCTTTTTGACCATGCATTTGACCAATACCTCTGTCTTTTTTTTTTAACCCTATACCGGTTGAGCTTGCACTCCATGAACATTTAAATATTCATAAGGATGATACTAGGAAAAAGGCAGATAGTGTGGTAGGGTCCCCAGCCCTACCCCGCGGTGAAGACGAGGACTTGCCGCAGGTTTCCCGCAGACGCAGACGTCACCGCCACCAGAGGCCTCCGGATGCCGAAGACGCGATCTGGATTTTTCAGACATACAGTACGTGGTAGTCGTAAATGGTCACCCATTAACTACTGACCACGCTCGACGTTGCTTAACTTCTGTGATCTGACGGGAACCGGTATTTCAACGCGATATGACCGTATATAATATCTCTGTCTAATCCTGGTTGATATTGAATCGTGTGGTACCTCATCGCTATTCGACTATCTTGCTTTGATTCCAAAGGTCCACTGCTCATTCAAGGACTTTTTCTCGTCTACTCACAACTCACCTCTAGTCATTCATTCATTGGCAGTCATTCGTGGTCGAGTATGACTATCCTCCGTCTTGGTTGTGTGGACCCTTTCGGGAGGACGCCTGTGCGTGATATCTTAACGTGGAGAGACTGGTGCTCCTGCAGTCACCAAACGGCCCCTTAGTAGAGGAGGACCTGGTTCCAATGGTACGGAGAGAACCACGACGTCTGGAGGCTATCCTCTGTTACAGTCCTTAACCGCCTTCGGTGCCGTTGTTTCACTGTGGACATCATCCGCCACATTCGCTGTTGAGGTCTTGCACTATTTAACCCTTAGCTGGAGGAAAGATAGGGCTTCATATATATCCCAAGGTTATTAGTTGTCATGTTAACGTAGACGGCACAACTACATGTGTACGAAAACTTTTATCAAAAAAAGAATGTTCAAGGCATTAAATAACCTAAAGATGTTGATATGCCATAAAATACTAAAACAAACAAACAAAATTTGACCAACAGTCAGTACAAGCTTTTACAGTAGCTGTCAAATATATGCTTGTAAAGTATAGTGTGTTAGCTGATATATTGTTATTCCTAACAATTCCTTATATAGAGACTGGACAATAAAGTTACGTCGTCTGGTTCCAGGCTTTCTAACCTTCTGGATAAGAGAAAGACCTCTACTTCCATTCTTCTAATTACATTATTTATAACAAGGGTCTTCTCTCTACATCCATAATCTGGTGGACAACTGCCTGTCTACCATAAATAATATGATATATTACAAAAGCCAGGATGCTTTTAGCTTGCTCTGTTGGATATTATTCTGAAGAGGAGAACATATCCTCATTTTTCCAGATGTCTGGTAACTTTGGTCATTATGTTATATAAATATGAAACTAAACTACAAGCTCTATTTATTTCCTTATAAATAACAGTTAATATACAATATATTCATTAAGTTATTTGGGCAGCGACGGTGGAGCGTTGGTAAAAGCCCAGACTCTGGAATCGAATTATGTGAGTTCAAATCCCAGTCAAAAGCCATTGCTTTTACTTCAGCAGCATCGGGCAGATAGGGCTCGTTAACTCGAGAGAGCATCTGATCTAGGTGAAGGGTAACACCGAATGTAAAAAGTCCGGGTAAGAGCACGTAAAAATAGCCTTGTGCCATACTTGGGTTAGTGCTTACCAAGTAAATATAATATACATAAAGTTATCTAGAGACGATAAATTTATAGCACGATGTCCGTTCATGGGGTTGTTGTGTTGTGTGTTACTTGAGTAAGTCTTGTTGCCGGGTTGAATATTTGCGAAGGTTCGTTGGTAAGGTTAGTCAACTTCTAGAACGCACGTGGTTTTCTGTCTCTGCTGTTGTTTGGGCTTGGAGGGGGATAGACAATGCTACTCGCTTTGAGAACAGAACTCGAACTGTTATCTTCATGGATCAAATCCCGCGGCAAGATCTCTAGCGTAGCTGAGCATATTCCTACTGTCGTATATGGTATGTCGTAAAACGTCTCTGCTACGATTTAAAAACAAGAACAATATCTTAAAACTCGAGAGCAAAGTATCTTGAATAGTCAAGTTATTGTGGGCAAAACATTTTTTTATCTTTTCATAGAAAATATAGATTTTATTGTTCAATTTGTAAATACAAAGGTATGACAGAAAAGAATAGACACATATAAAAATTGTTTATTTTGATAAACATACAATTTATTGAACAAAACCAAAAATTAATTGACACTAATTTAATAACTAATATTTGGTTGATATTCCCTGTTTTAAATGCTAGGACTCTTTTATCAGTTGCCGAATATCATCTTGAGGAAACATAAATAAGGACATAATTAAAGGAAAATATTTACGTTGGTCTCTATTCTTTTCTGTCATGTCTGTGTAGACATTCCTTTACAAAGATAGCAAAATGATTTTTTGTTAAATAAACTATGCAATAAAATATGCCTATTGACTTTCTGAACGCACTTAACAATATTTTTTTTTTTCATTTTTTCTCCATTTAACGAATTTTTTTTCCAAGAAAAGAAATAAATCGACCAAAATATTTTTAAACACAAAAGATGAAAAACCTGGATAGCAAAATTAAAAATAAATAAATGAATATATAATAATAATAATAATAATAATAATAATAATAATAATAATGATAATAATAATAATAATGATAATAATGATAATAGGAGAAATTGTCATTCTGTCTTCGATAAATGCAACCGGACATTGAGAGGTGTACGAAGTGGACATAGCGGGATGAGATGTTGTACCATAGTCATTGACTGGAATGGTACGGATCTTGCTGGAAATCAGAAGAGACTTGTTGTCACTTGGTTTCTGGGTGTGAGAGCGCCTGGTGATTGATGTGAGATCCCACAATGATAATGATGATGATAAAAATCATTGTATTAATTTTATCTTTTAAATTAAGATCAAAATTTATGAAAGATTTATAAAGGTCTTATGTTTTAGAACTTGTTAACATTGGAAAAGAATTACCTACAGAGTACTTAAATATATTTTGGTTTAAAAATGTCTCTATTTTTATAGTGAACCATATATAATGTATTTCTGATATTCTGTTACATATACATTAATAAGTAATATCAATAGGATTTCAAAATTAGTTTCAGATAATAATGAAACAATGCCTTAAAAAGTTTCCGAAGTAGCACTTCTATTAATTCAGAGTTTGTTCCATGAAATTATGGAAAATCTTTTTTTTCTGTTTGCAGAATGATTTAACCTATATTCACTATTTTTTTTATATTGACTTCTGCGTGTTTTTAAGAAATAGAAATAAAACAATCATTACTTGTTAGTTGACAATTTGTATTGAACAAAATGGCTGCCGGCGCTCAAGTCATGCGGGTTGTGTTCAAATAATATTTATTTTATTGTTGTCTGTTTGTGACTTTCAAAACAACACACAAATTTAGGTGGGGAGACCCTGTAGCTCAAAAGATAAGCAAATTTACATTGTTATAATACTCAAGTTCAAATCAAAGTCAGCCAATTACGTTAATCCTTTGAATCCTAAGTTAGCAAAATTACCAAGTAGTCACTCATAGCCGTTATAATAGAGCAACATTCATTCATCGACCTTACATCCAGTGGTAATACATTGGGAAGTAAATCTGTATTTGCTGTTTCCGTAGCATACTTGTTTCACAAGAAAGAGTCGCTAGCCCGATGCTTAACCACCAAACTGGATAACCCTTTTTTTTTGCTTTTGATATCATTGTTACCTTTCATGTAGATGAGATACTCTACCGAGTTAATGAGCCTCATCTACCCAAAGGCAGCTAAAGGAAGATGCATTGGTTTTGACTGGGATTTAAACTCGCAAAATACGATTCCAAATTCGTAGCTTTTACCAATGCTCAACCTAGCCGTCTACTAGAACAACAATTTGCCTTAAGTCCTCAAGTCGATGTGTCAGCCCTTTAGGATCCAAAGGATTAATATTGGGGTTTAATACGCACAAGAAATGTATGTTAATCATTCACTCAGGCAGCAGGTGATAAACAATGAAACTGCTATTATTTTAATAGAATGTTTCATAACATTTCATTAAAAGTGTTGATCACTACTGAAACAGTTATATTTTTTTTTATTATTGCTGTTATGATTAATATTATATTTTCTACTACGAATAATTACGAATTACGAATACTCATGCCGGCCACACACAGTATTTCCATGCTGTTCCTAACCGATGGTTTTTACTTGATCCAGAGTGACAACAAGTCTCCTAGTGATTCTCCTGGAGAACCTGCTCGATCTTAGCCAAAAGACCATATGGTGCCACTTCTATAGCTTTCAAAATTACAGACCTGGAGTCAGCAGAATATAGATTTCATCAAACCCTTGAGATGCATTTTGAAGTTATTGTGACATTAAGTCTACTCAAGCATTTCAGTATCCCTTGAAACCAGCGACTTCAAGCCTTTCTCCTCGATATTTTTATCTTTACCCATTTTCTTTCCATTTCATAGGGTTCGATTTTCATGGTCTATTATTTCCTAATTATGTCATCACCTTTCATGAGTGCTATAGTATGTTAACAAACAGCATTTATCATTTGATAAAGATTTAGTGTAGTCTCTTCTCCAGGTCCTCTATTATTATTGGATCTAACACCAATCACCGGGCGCCCTCACCCCCAGCAACCAGTGGTTTCTGCTGGAGTCAAAGTGACAACAAGTCTCCTCTAATTTCCAGCTATATCCGCACCATTCCAGTCAAAGACTGTACGATGCAACTCCTCTCCGGGTTTTCATCCCGTTGCGTCCACTTTACACACCTGCCAATGCCCGGAAGCAATTCCTGAAGACAGCGTGACAATATATTTCCTCAGACACTCCAGTTTCTGGATAATTGCAGTCAGTGACTAGAAGTCCTCCTCATTCAGTGTGGTTGTGTTTTTTTTAACGGTCTGTTTATTCTTCCATCGTTTCCCTTGTCCTGCAATTGTGTAAAATGCTCCGTAAGGATTATTATTATTATTATTATTATTATTATTATTATTATTATTAATAATAATAATAATATTAATAATAATAATAATAATAATAATAATAACAATAATAATAATAACAATAATAATAATAATAATATTTTAATTATCATCATCCTCATCGTCATTTTCAATGTTATTATTATTTTGTTATTATTGTTAAATAATCTTATTACTATTATTCGGCTTCACAAAAATCCCTAACAGCTCTTGCGAGTTGTAAATTACCAATCAGATTGACAGCAAGTCTCATCGTGAACTCCAGAAGACACCGCTCCATTCCATTCAAAGACTGTATGGTGCTGCAGCATTCTGAATCTTTACCCTACTGCTTCCATTAGTTGCACACCTTCAATTATCAAAGATATTTTTAAGAATCTTGTGCTTCAGAAAGAATCTCAAGGCAAAATGGTAATAACTCTCCTCTTGCACTGCAGTATTTTTGCATTTCTTGCTGTCAATGAATGTACTGTGTCCCTCTTTCAAGACACCCATTTCATATATTAATATATTAATTATAATTAATATAATTAATTAATATATTAATTTTAATTATTATATATTAGTGTGTCTTTTTATTTGATTTTTCTCCTTTCTTTGTTCTCATTCTTTCTTTTTTTGCTTTTAGTTTTCATTTTCCAACATTTTTCTGATTTTACAATTATTTATAATTATCATTGCCACTAAAATAAAATAAAAAAAGGATACAACTTAATGTTATAATTAATCTTTCTAATCTTTCTTAGATAACTATTTAGAGCTTTCTTGTAAAACTTGTAATAGTCATTAACTTTTAAAAGTGTCGATTTAAAAATTTTTACATAATAAATGGAATCCAAATTAAATACATTATTATATTTATAAATGGGACTGTTGATAAAATTAATAAAATGTTTGCTGGACTTGTGAAAAAAAATCCGATTTTAAGACCTTAATATGTAAAATAATTTGTTTAAATACCTTGAAATGACTCTCTGAGTATTGATACCGGGTTTATTAAGAATATATATAATTATAATTTATCACAAAATCAAAAGAAATTAAATAAACAACGTAAAATCGGCATGAGATTTCTAATTTTACACACATGTTTTTATTCTTTTACAAAATTGCTGGCTTTATCGCTAATAAGTGACATCAAATATTTTATGTTGATGTTAAACTCATTTTTGATTGGACATTTTGGAATATTTCATTTTCATTCTTAGGAAAGTCCCCTTAAGATCGGTCGGGGTGTCAAAGCATATTAATACACAGGGGGGAAAAGTCTATTGTTTAGAAATATCAGCAGCACTTTTTTATTTCTTAGAACCCCGACTTTGCAAAATGACCAACTAGTCACTCAGATACGGGCTGATAGACGACTATATAAGAAAGGAAATATTGATGTGCTATTTTTGCCTTAGGTCACAAGTCCGATATATCGGCCCTCTAGGATTGAAATGGTTAAAATCAAACGAAACAAATGACACAAAATAAAAGATTTTAAAGTTGTTTATTTTTCAATTTTCTAGCACCACGTGTCAATCTCAGGGTTCTAGTAGTATAACTGTAACCTCTTCATCGTTTTGTCTTAGGCCACTAGGGCCGATATATCGGCCCACTAGTGTCGAAAGAGCTAAACATATAAAAAAAACGTAAATATCCAGACGAATATGCCATGACATATTTAAGCTTTCGTAACCCTTTAGACCCTTGAGGGCCGGTATATCGGCCCTGAGCATACAAGGCAAAAAATAATTTGATCCTAATGTGCTTTTTAATATAAGAGCTCTGAGTGACTACCTGGCAATTTTGATGAATTAGGGTCGAAAGGGTTAAATATTAATAAAAAAATATTTTACCGATTTTTTTTTCATTTTTTCCTTTGTTTTTACTTTTGTTTTTTTTTTTCCTTTTTTTCATCTTTTTTTTTACTCTTTTTTATTTTTACTTTTTTTAATGTTTTTTGTTTTCTTGATTTTATTTTATTTAATTTTATTTTATTTATTGCTTTTATTTATTTGTTTATTTATTTGCTTTCTTTTTGTTTCACTTTTTGGTGTTGCTTTTCTCGCCACTTTGCAAATTGCTGAACGCCAGATTATGATGAATATGACGAGTGTGTCGATTCAGGTTCATACTTCAATTTTTCCCGGCAAACTTTATTTTACCCGTAATTCACCATTTCTAGTATTAATGCACTTCCCTATGTGTAGCAAAACACTATATATATATATATATATATATATATATATATAAGGGTGAAAAATAAAAGTTCTAAGACAAAAGTTGATAAACTTAATTGTAGGGAAAATAGAGCAACAACATTAACTCAAGAAGGAATTTGTCGATAGAAACATCGCTTGCATAAGTGTATTGGGTTAGGTGGATCTTTTGTAGAAAAATAATTGTGCTATTTCTTTATACAAAGTTTTTCTACAATTTGTCTCGGAAGTTTTTAATTTACCCTTGCATA
>JAUZSX010325727.1:0-11374 GCA_034780655.1 Idiosepius hallami | reverse complement strand
AAGGGAGAGAGAAATTGTGTGTGCGTATGTGGATGCTATATCAGAAAACGATAAAAGTTTTCTAAAAAGTAAAAAAAAAACTGAAAGAAATGACTATTAAATAATTGCGACAGTGAATTAGAGAAAGAGAAAGAAATAATGAAGGAAAGAAGGAAAGGAAAAGAAAGAAGTTAGAAAACGAAAAGACGGAACTTGGAAGGAAATCAGAAAATGGCAAGATAGATTGAAAATAGACCCGAAAATCTAAATAGAGTAAAAAGAATGAATCAGAAAGAAAAAGAAAACAAAAAAGAGGGACAGAGAGAAAGAAAAAAAAAGATGGAGGGAAAATACAGAGAGAGAAAAGAACGACAAGGAGAAAAGGAGAAAGCGAGGAACTTGGAGGATGTCGAAGAATTGTGCTTAATCAGGTTGGACCATACCGAGGCGGAAGTCGAGAAAGATGGCTGGTCGCTACATTCTCGGGGCTTCCTCTTGTTGGTGCTCGGTTTAGAAATGAACGAAGTCTTTTAAGAAAGACCCAAATTAAATTGCATCGATTAGTGTGTGAACAGGTTTTGTTGGAGAAATTGGTGATCGTGAGGCTAGAGGGGGGGGCACTTGAGTGTCTGTAAGAAAATTTGTTTCGTAAAGCTAAGAGGCCGTTCTTAAAGGTTACTGTACAACACCCTCAATTTCCACATTCACACTGGTATCCACCTCTAAGAAAAGACCGCCATCTTTCTCCACCGTTAAGTCTGCTGTTATAATCAATTTCATTTCTTCTATGTTGAATGAACTTGACAGGATGCCTGTCATAAAATTTTGTTGCCTAATAAGTCTAGTCTTGTTCTTGAAATATATTTAGTCTTTCTAAAGAGATTTCAACTAACGTAGTGGTATTAGCCTCTTAAACAGTCATACAATCATTCATATGTCAGTTAATTCTTTTAAGTATAGAAAAATCATAAAACTAATGAAAAAATTCAATTTCTTTAAATCTTCCTATTTATCTACTTTGATAAATCAAAAGCCTAATTTTCAATGACTATTGTTAAATTTCTAATAATTTCTGTTGTTTAAAAAAGGATCAAAACACATAATATTGATTTAAGGAAAAAATGCGATAAATTCTAAATAAAAGTTTACGAAAATTTAGAATATTTTTGAAAGAGTAACGACGACTTTGTGTAAATATTTAAATTAATATCCCAAAAGATAAAACATCTCCAGCAATGTGAAAAATTCACATAAATAAAAAATATTAAAGCCAATCCCTGCTCCTCACGTGAATCCTGCTACCCATTCGCCATCCCTGCTGCCCTTTGCCATCTCCTTTCTCCTCGCTTCCATCTGCTCCCCTTCATCATCCTTGATCCACTCACCATCCCTTCTCCCCCGGTGAATCCTGCTCCCGAATCGCGCTGATAAGAACAGATACTACACTAACAACCTTGCTGATCATCGTTCTTCTATGCCAGATAAGTATTTAAAATATAATTTACCTAAAACGAATATTAGCCAATGAAAATGCCTATAAGAACAGATACCAAACTAACGGACTTGCTGATCATCGTTCTCCTGTGCCCGATAATTTAAACTATAACTTAACTAAAACGAATATTAGGCAAACAAAAACAGAGAGAGAGAGAGAGAGAGAGAGAGAGAAAGAGAAAGAGATAGAGAAACAGAGAGAGAGAAACAGAAAGAGAGAGAGGGACGGACTACTCCTTGTGGATTGTGCGCAAGCAAACATGCAAGCAAACAAGCACGATATAGTTTTATAATAAAAATAGATGTCTACATGAAAATTTTTTTTTCTAGATAGCCAAACCAATCTTATTAAATACACACACACATATATACATACACACAGATACAATTGCGTAGTTCAAATGGCTCTTGTGAATCCATACAGATTTTCTAAGTCATATTATAAATGGGTTCTTCATTGCATTTTCAATGTTCATATTTGTCTATAGATCATACATTACTCATTTCATGGTGGTATATATTATTATTTACACCACAAGAAAAACATCCTATTTAAAAGATTAAGGAAGTTAAGTCTAAGGATAAACAATCTAAACCTAAATCTATATATCATTCTATAAAGGGTAGTTTAGATTTTAAAAGGGAAAAAATAAAATATGTAACATATGTAAAATCATTAGAGTAGATAAAATTAGTTAACCTTAAGCTTTGGTGCATGTGCAAGGCCGTGCTTAGGGTCTCCACAGACCCCCACAATTGCGGGAGGGGCGCAACTTCCCTTGTTAGGATTAACTAAAAAATCATTCTCACACTTCTGTTGAAATAAACATCTCAACCCATCTCTCTGTCTGCCTCTCTATATCTTTCTCTCTAAATACGTATATAATAGATTTTGATCAAATCCTTCAGTGGTTTGCAAGTTGCCTTTTTTAGTGTAAAGGGGCCGAAAGGTGCAATCTGCGTCGGGGCTGCTATGAGGCTAAGCACGGACCTGTGCATGTCCTAGAATTTCTTGTCAGTCAGCAGTTGTTTGACGTTGAATCAGACATATAAAGTTGATTTAATGTTGTTCCTTACCGAAATGGTTACAGTCTCATAAATTGTGAGATGTTGAATTTTTCTGGTTATTTACTCAAGAATATATATTGTTAACCGTGCTGAATGATTTGTGAGATGTTTCTTTTATTCATTAGAACCAAGTTAAAGCTAAACTCTTCTCCAACTAATAGATAATAAAAATATTCAAGCAAAACTCAGGAGTCATAAAGCTGAGTAAATTGATCAAAATGAATGACGTCAAATCGTTCCAAAGATCGAAGTGACTTATTTTATGAGAGACGTAAAATTTGACTCAGTTACACTCACACAGACGGATAAACCAAATATATACTACATACATATGTCTTTAAATATTGAATATCCTAATATGAAATTGTGTAGAATATTTTATTATTAAACGACTAACGCCATTGAATGATAGTGATATGTTAGTTTAGAAAAGTTAAAAAAAATTGTTGACTTTTGTTCACTGAATAGAAAAAAACAGAACAGCAAACATACAAGTTGAAATTTACCATGGGTTATATTGATATTATAGAAAGCTACTCAAGTTTTATGCTCTTCATTAGATTTCAATCAGTGTCTGCGCATCTAGTGAAATCGTTTTATCTAAGTTGATGGATGTATTGAAATTATGTTTTCTGCTTTGTTGAAGAGCATATTTTGTTTTGACTAATATTTTTAAATAGAGAAAAAATACAAAGAAAACAATAATGTTATGCCATTAAAGAAATACCATAAAAATACTAACATTGTTATTGTGGTATTTACGTTTATGACATCGTATTATAGAATAGTTTATGTCCGAAACGATGCAATTCTGTAAAAAGAATTACGCTGTTGTTATGTTATTGTACTTGGTGATTCTTAATTGTGAACTGTTTCAAGCGAGTAACAGTAACGTTTTGTTAGAGTTTTGGTCAGGATATTCCCATTTATGCTGTTTGCCACGTGTGGTGTGTTGGGCTTGCGCTCTGTATTGCACCGAACAATAAACTATCTCTATTTACCTGGGCAACCGGGTGTAACGGACAGAATTGGAATAAACAAATCATACGCACCAATTTCTTGTTCTCCATAATTTCTTCTCTAGACAATTTCTTTATCTTTTTTTAAAAATTATCTTTGTTTTGTTTATTGTTAGAAAAAACAGGTTAAAAGCAAGAGCAAAATCAGAAGTAAGGTAACCAGACAAATAGATCAATAGAAATAAAGAAAGAAAGAAAGAAAGAAAGAGAAAGAAAGAGACAAGGAGAGAGAGAGAGAGAGAGGAGGAAAGGGGGAGAGAGAGAAAAAAGAAAAAAGAACCGTATATAGATCAAATTCCGATTAAGCCACTTTCATATTGATTTATAATCTTCAAAAATACTAAAGCGGATCTTTACATGTGGATTATTGTTTAAAATTCTGTATTAAAATTTATTGCATTTTTAGTGCTTTAAAAACAGCTACAACAATGAATTCTCCCAACTTAAATTTGGTATGGGTGAGTTAGCAATAAAAACTCTGTCACGTGTGGCCACACTTTTAGTTGTCTTTGTGAAGTAGTTTTGAATTTAGAGCGTTAATGCCAGTGTTCCTCATTTTGCTTTTTATCCAAGATATTCAGCTTCTAAAGTCAATTTTCAGTTTATCGAAGAAGTGACAGAAAAATTCCTGATTAAAATTTAAAACATGGTAAAAGAAGAAGAAAAAAAAGAAAAATTTCTTTCAATAGTTAAGAATTTCACTATAATTAGTTTCTGAAAATATAGACAAATACTTCCATTAAAAAAGATTTTCTTTAAAATATATTCCCCTACAACCCACTAGAATATTAGACTGTGTTTCTTTGTTAACTCTTTTTTCGAAAGACTGACGAAGAAACACCTCTACTTTTATTTCATTCATTCTTAATTTAAATGCAGCAAAAATAAAACCCTTTTTTCCTACGTTGCCAGGGGAGAGAAAAGATCATGTTTAGTTCATTTTTCTTGACATCTGTAATTATTATTTATTTAAAAACAATGAAAATATCTCCTAAAACTAAGCAAAAAAAAAAAAAAATAGTGAATCCAATTTGCAAAAACTATTTGTTTTTAGGCTTTAGAGCTCAAGTCAAATAAAAGCAATAAAAAATGACTGTCTTTAAACTCTAATTTAATTTCTATCTACTTTAACTTTTTTATCAATGCAAGTTCACTTGAATTCAAATCAAATTTAGAAAACTGCTTACGATTCGGATTTAACCATTTAAATGGTTTCGAAAAAGTAGATCAATTCTATGAGAACAAAACTTATAAACCTCATTCTTAAGTTGAGAACAGAATATGTAATTGGTCGTAATTTACCTTTTACACTCAAACCGACGCGTTCTGCCTCTGCACAGGTTTGGGGATTTTAGGTGTTTCATGAAATGGACATGAAATGAAGTTTTTAGGATTCTTTGACAAAATCAAAGAAACACTAGCAATGAAATTGCAATCGATATAGCCATAAGAAATCAGTCTCGGTGTTTGCATATCTAAAATAAAACAAAAGGAAAAAAATCAATATTTCAATTGATGTCTCTGTAGAGCGACAGAATTAATTACAAACAAAACCACTTATAATGAAATATATATTTACCAAACACAATAGTTTATTGTATATTGCGGGAAAATTGATGAGCTTTTTGGATCTCGTACAGATATTCTTCCTTCTAAACAACATTTCTTCGCTCAGTTTACATAGGTAGCGGTGGTGAAGTGGAGTATTGGTAATAGTTTGGACTACGGAATCGTATGACACGAGTTCAAATACCAGTTAAAAATATTGAATCTACCTAAGCAGCCTGGAGTGGATGGGGTATGTTAACTAGGGAGAGTCCTTATCTAAGTGAAGGGAAACACTGATTACAAAAGCCTGTGGAAAAGAAAAAAACGCCTGTCAGGTAGGCGGTAAGGCGGATCTTGTTGAATTAAGAACTTGTCAGCTTGATGCAAACTTCACCATGGAAACCGCATGTCCCAGAGCATAGTCTTTGAGCCACAGTAAAAGCAGTGTAGGCTAAGCGAGTGTGCGTGGCCGTCACGCCGCCACGACCACCCTAAACAACATTCACAGTGAAGTCCACTCTGTCGGCTTTTCCTCTTTTGTTGAATAAACAAAAACAGAGAATATAATGACAGTATAGTGAAGTACGTGAAGTGTTGGGTAAATCATGGTTCGCTCTCCAGACCCTATATTTGTCAAAATCTTTTTAGAGGATAATTTGAAAAATAGAATCTCTGGTTTTATTGACATTTTTTGTATGAGAAAGAAATTATCAGGAAAATCCAGGTTATATCAACGTTTTTATAGAAAAAACAATGGACATGAATTCAATTGATTTAGTTTGTTTGTGTTTAACGGCATATTAACCTTTTTATTTCATTTAATACCAATAACAATCATTTTGTGTATGCACACATAGTCTTTTTTTAAATAACACAATGTTCACTATTTAAACCATAGTAGGATTGAATGTGGATTCATACCTTTTCCAAAAGTATTCGTCCAATTATTAACACAAATGGAACGACTGGGATTTGAACTCGTATGCTACTATTCAGAAAAACCGACTGACTACCCAGTAGGCCATATGGTCTTCCCCTGTTGATTAAGTATGAGGTTCTACCTATAACAAGTTTTATCCCAATATCAATGTGCTTTTAAGAAATGACGCTGACACTTTGCAGAATGAGACTCTGCAACGTGTCAACTTGCTATATTTCATACACTCTGTCGATTTGATAGATGATTATTTATAAACCACATTACTTATATAGAAAGATAAAATACTAAGAAAAGTTGTGGTACATAGCAACTAAGTCAAGTAGATTATGAAGAATTAAAATTAGAAAAAACTATGAATAAAGAAAACCGGGCAGATATTCGTATTATGCTAAAAACTGCACTTAAAATGACAGATGGAACAAAAGTAAATTATTCAAACATTAGGAAAAAAAACTAAACAAAACACAAGTAAAAATTAATGCTTAAAGAAAAATAAAACCACTCATATATCATATCTAACAATTGCTTTCTAATAGACGAAATTCTAGACAGGAAGAATGAAAAATGTTTTTTTTTGTATTCTAAAAATGAACCAAAATATATCAACTTAAATGGCAAATGTTCAATTTTATATGTTAAATATTAATCAATATTTTATGACACTGAATTATTTCCTTTTTCAAATTGCTTTTACAACATCAAACTTTGAAATAATCAATTATGCTGTAAGTTTAATTCAACTGTCATTGAGATTAGCCATTACTCTATAATGGCACAAATATATTCTAAATTGAAAAATAAACATAATATTCTAAAAGCATGAATGGTAATGTAACTCTACAATAAAACTTTTATTTTCCCAATTGATTTAAAAAAAAATAATGACCTAATTTTTCTTTCAAACATGAAGCATTTTATTATATTGAACAAATAAAAATGTATTTCTTTTGGCAAGGCAAAAACCATAATTATGAATGGACTGAGAAGTGCAAAGTTGCAATTCAAGATAAAATTACTTTTCTATTTAGTTTTAGGCGCATCAGTTAGTACTTTACATTTAGTATTATTATAACTTGATTGTTTTGGTTCATAAATAATAATAACAAAGGATTATTTTATCAAATTGGATTTTTTTTTTACTGAGATTTAAATTATTTGTATCAGTCATTAATTTCTATTTTCATTTTTCAGATAAAGCTTTAAAATCTAAGTATTAACTTAATTGCGGACTTCTGTCCCCATCTTCGTAGTTTATGATGCCTATCTCGCGCCGTTTCGTCCTCACCTCATGTCGTTTTTGATTAACCGTGAATTCAGATAAGAACGCTGGGTCTTTTAATCACTGCCTTCCATAGTTGTTGTATATCAAACCACGTTTTTGACCAAGTAAAACCCGTGTCTGACTTGGGCAGGAATTGAAAACGTCATCTTCTCACAATGCTTACCTAAAACCGTAGAGACTCCAACGCCTCTTTCAGCTGGGCCACAGGACCGAGTGGATCTTTTGAAGTAATACATCTAATTATTTTCCTTTCTTCTTCGTCACCTGAAAAAGCCTGAGATGAAATCGTCCGAAACGTCATAAAAACTACTAAGATGAGGAAAATTAAAATTAAAACTCAGTCGTTGAATTTTGTCGACTCTTAGTCTCTTCAAGGTCAACTTAGATATAAACAGATAACCTGTAAGTTCTCAGATTTTGAATGCAATAAACAGGGTGTCCAAAAAGTCACCTAATAATTGATGAATAGCCCTTGGATTTTCGGAAACCCATAATTAGTAATTTTGTGTTTTAATAAATCCATTTAAATAAAGATGGGCTTCTTCTGAGATGATCATTTTTTGTAGAAAAAATAGGGCCATTTCAGATAAATTTTAACATTAGAATTGCTTACTCAACCTTTCTTTGAAAATCTTCAGGTTTCAAAAGGCTTTTTGGACACCCTACATTTTGGATAGTGTTGTAAACCACAAATCCTAGTCTTCCATTGGTTCTAGGATTATTTTTCATCTGTATTTTTAATTTTTTTTTAATGAAAGCCTCATTTTTTCCGTTACTCTATTGCTGATTCAATATGGTTTAAATAAGATGGAAAATTGAAAACATAGAATTATAAATAAGTTAAAAGGGTCATTTTTTTTACAAAGGGCAAGCTTTTAGATGTAAAAGCAAGGATTAAATTGCAAAAGTGATTTCCATGTTGTCACTTTTCGAGTTTCTGAATGAATCTATTTCATCGCAGCTCAATTATTAAGTTTTAGGCTTAAGAATTGAAAACAACTATTTTAAACAACTTTTTTTTACTTTAATATATTTTTGAGAGTTAAAATAGATGGCACACACACACATACACACACACACACATATATATATATATGTGTGTGTGTGTTTATGTGTGTGTGTGTGTGTGTGTGTGTAGGTGGTTTTAAATCTCTGGTTGAGTAAGAAGAAAGAAATCCAAGGTGTTCCAAAAATCTTTTATTTTTGTATATTGTAATGTATGAAGTGAGATTAATTGATATACCATTTAAATGACCAAAGCAAGTAGACGTGATTCAATGGATTCTCTGACTTGAACAAAATTGCTGGAGTTTTTGAAGAGTTTTGCCATTAAGAATCTGGAAGATGTCACTGCTTGTTGATATCTTATAAAATCTAAAAATGTCAAGTGTGGGAATCCAGCACATGCACACACATACACACACAAAACACACACACATAAAAAAAAACACAAAAATACACACACAAAAACAAACACATACACATATAAGTTAACATCTTATGATAGAACTGATGTGTAATATTCAATTTAGATTGACTTTAAAATATAACTTTTTGTAATACTAAATTTTGATTTTGACTTTTTTCTCGTCCGAACCATTTTAAAACGCCAAAACGGAGAAGAAAAAAAAAAGAAAAATGAAAAAATCTGTTCGTTTTTCTTGTCTTTATTTTGTATTATTATTTCATTTTTTATAACTTTTAGTTTTGTTTTATTTTATTATCAATTTTCTGTTAAAAACAAACAAACAAACAAACAAACAATTAAAAAACAGACGTAAATTATCTTCTAATCGATCAACTTTTTAGCGATCAATTCGAAATTTGGCTCAATCTAGTTGTGAACTGTTTTAGACGGCATTGTTGAGCGAAAGACGAGTTTGGCAAATTGGTTATGTGTTCGAACTCGGCAATTGCAAAACGCATATCCAAAAGGGAAAATAAAGACTTTTCTGTTCACTTTTGGAAAGACTTGCTACTATCATGATTAAGCACGTTGTTGGATTTTAAATATTTTCATAGTTTTTATGATTCATTCTGACCAAATATATGAATTCGTTCCTTTAGTCGTTTGTAATTGTCACTTTATATCATAAGAGGAAGAGTCTTTCTTCGTTGTCATTTCAAAATACAGTTTTGATATGATATTGATTGCTTATAAAACTTGTAATTATTCTTGGCAAACACCTGCTTCTTGAAGAAGTTCTTAATGACGGCAAATATATAATATATTGGGACAAACATAAAAATCTTATCTCCTAATTTTTTTGTTTGGTATTAACTCAACTTTTATTCTACGTCACCATGATTGGATAAGTTAACAAAAAATTCTGATTTTTGTCCTCTGTGATACTGTTGTGAGGCTTGGCCTCACCTTATAGTGGACTCGACCACTCTCAATATAAGCAGCTGTACAGATTGCTTCGAGGTAGATCTATTGGTTATATTCTACAACTCTTAACAGGACACGTTATCACCAACCTGAACGATCTACTTTACACCTTATTCCGTGTGGCACTCTACGTGAGCCCCACAACAGACACCTAAACATAATTTGGACTGATAAATCTCTTCTGAATTCAACTTGATTAAATATTAAGTATTTTTGTTACCTTTATTTTAATATCATTTGATTTTTGGCTGTTTTTAATAATCTTTTATTTAATTGTCATTTTTAATTACCTTAAAATACTTTAAACCGAAGCTTTCAAAAAATGTTTAATCCTTAATGTATCACCTAAAAATCAAAATCAGTACACGTTGTATTTAAAAAAATGTTTAATTATAAGTCAAAATTATTTAAGATAAGAAAAGAATGGCCACCCTGAGGAAGATATTTTTAAAATCTTTTTTTTTTTGCTTTTCTGAATCAACTAGGATTGTTAATATTGAGGGTTGTTTATCGAATTTAAGAGAACATCGTCTTGAAGTAGATTTAGTCTTCGTATTATATATATATATTCGTCAGAGGGGAAGTCGATTTGGCCTAGATGGTAGGCAGTTAGATTTCGGAATCGTAGTACGCTAGTTCGAAACCCAGTCGTTCCATTTCCAGTCATAATTGGACTAATACTCTTGGGAAAAGATGTCAATCTACAAATTTTCTCCAGCTATGGGTTGAATAGCGAACATTATGTTATTAAAAAAACCTACGGTTATATATATAAAAATGTTCTTGTATTAAATGTTCCCTAAAACGATATGAGGTAAAACACAACGAAACAATTCTTCCGAAGTTCTTCAGCAGTTGTTTGAAATTCTTCTAACAACTTAAATAGTTTCGCCCCGGTTACTAAAATGATGAAGCGTGAAATACGAAGAAAAGAAAAAAAAACTTTTATTGATTGAAAAGAGAAAGACATCTTTTTTTTATTTCACTGAAAGTTACTGCAGACGTAAAATAACAAATTTGTTGTGGCAAGAACCATTTTTTTTCTCACTCAATCCTAACACTTTTTTTATTCAAAATTTCTCTTTGAATAAAATGAAAATAAATACAATAGAATAATTTCGCCAAAGGATCAAATAATGCTTTTCTTTCAAAGAAGATACAGACAATTCCGCGGCAAAATCCACAAAGTAAAGCAAAAATAAAGTCCAAATAATTTTCAGGTATTTTACTTCAGTCACGATTAATACATAAAAAATGTAAAAGGCAAAATCGGGAATGCGAGTAACATTCTCAACAAGGAAACATACTTAAAGAAGAAGTTCAAATTGAGGAACTTAAAACTATTTCTAATAAATTATGCTTTGTCGTTTTGTCCTAATGTTTTTTTTTTTCGTTGAAATTCTTTCCTTCTTGTTTTTTTCGTTATTTAATTTTTCAATGAATTTGTTTTTATTCATAATTTATTATTGGAATTATTCTTATGTTTTTTGTCACCTTTTTTTTAAAGTTTTTATTTATTTATAATCTCTTTGTTGTTTTATTGTTTTAAATATACTACCCTAAAATATTCTTTAATAGTTCCCAAAATGACCCATTTAATCTATCTATCTATCTATCTATCTATCTATCTATCTATCTATCTATCTATCTAT
>JAUZSX010325696.1:0-11375 GCA_034780655.1 Idiosepius hallami | reverse complement strand
TTATTATTGTCATTATTATTATTATTATAAAAATCATTCCGATTGTGAGTAAAACTGGCTGTTCACGGGGCCGTACAAGCTCCGCTTGCGGACGGGGCAGCACAGCAAGCATAGAGAAAATAAAAACAAATAATTAAAAAAAAAATAGAAAAATAGATATAGACAAAAATAGAAATACAGCCTTTTGGTTTCAAAGATGTATATTTTTTTGGAATTTTTTGGTTTGTAATATTTTGGGTTACCTTAACCCTTTTTCAGACAATGTGTATTTTTGTTTTTTGGTATTGGTAAGGACCCTCTGGAAATAGAAAAGAAAAAAAAATGTGAGATAGAGGGTCCCTACCAATACCAGAAAACAAACCCCCATTTTGATAGCTTTTAAACTTAGAAAGAAAAAATTGAGAAAATCTGTGCCATTGTTTTTAGAATAATATTTGTACTAATATATATATATATATATATATATATAAATGAATGAATATAAATTTTAAAATGTTATCAGAGAAACACTACGAATTGATACAAGAAATATTCTTCAAGGTTGTTGTTGAACAAGATAATAAAGATAAAATAATCATCCCACATAAAAACATTGTGTTGTAATCATAAATGAGGAAAATGATTTTATAAAAATGAGTAATTCCTTTAACTGTAAAGTGGTATTAATAAAAATCTTTGATTTTTGTCATTTCAATTTTTTTTCCCATCTTTGATACCCTTCCAAAAATGATTATCCAGTTTCTGTTCTTTTTTTTCTTTTTCTTTTTTTCTTCCTCCTCCCCTAACTCACATTTTATTTGTAAAAAGAGAAAAATTTTTTTTTGTTTTTTTAAACCAGTTTAGATTCTTATTAGGGGAAAAAAAACAACCAACAAACGAACAAAAAAAAGAAAATTCGGTTTCAATCTTTCTGAAAAAAAAAGTCAATTTGAAAAAAAAATTCAGAAAGAGAGATTAAGTTTCTGAAAATGAAGGATTTTACCGCGTACAGCATTCCTTTATTCCAATCCCAAACCCCTGCAAACTTCATTTGTTTTTTTTTATCTTTACCCAGCCTCTCCTCATCCACACACATTTGATTTTGCAGGGTGTTAATAGAAGATATTAAAAACCCAGAATAAATTGACTCCATCACTTTTTATTTTTTTTAATGTTTATTTCATGTTTTATTCTTTATTTCATTCAATCTCTCACTCCAACATTTTTTTAATACAATATTTTTCACATCCACCAACGCCCAAAAAATAACTGCACAAAAAACTCAAAATGATTACTCATTCAAAAAACAAAATGGCTGTCACATTTCAACCATTTTGGAGAGAACCATTATTCATAAAACTGTTTTATCGCCAATCGCAGAACACTAAAGCCCTGGATGTGAGAAATCTCAGAAATAAGCTATCCATTAGAATCAAAATGAATAACCGAAAAACAAAAAATATTTCAGTAAATAAATCTATGTTATTTTTTTGTTTTTTTTATCAACTGGTCCATTCAAAATCTATAGAGTAAATCAAGAACACTTAATTATTTCTTCTCAAATAAATAACAATTTTCATTGATATCAGGCCCCTGCAATTGCAGTGGAGGTCTGCAAGCTCCCTCGTGGCTGCAAGGCTCCTTGGCTTCATGCATCTTTTGTAATGCATAAAATTACCAAATTATTAAGATTCACTAGAAAATCATTATCACTTGAAATATATATCTATCAATCCATTTCTTTTTCTACTTTTCCTACTTCTCTCCATATTTGTATATGTATGTATATATAGTCGGAGGCTCCAGTATGTTGAAGGGGGGCATCTTTCCTTTTTAGGGTTAAAGAGCCGCAAGGCGCATTCTGTGTAAGGGCCGCTGAGTGGCTAAGCACGACAGTGATTGATATATCTATGCATTAAGAATGAAAATATGATTGTAATGGAAAACAGAAATAAAGTACAACTCATTGTTAAAGTTTCACGTTTCTGAATTATTTAATGATCCCATTTATGTAACAGTATTGTCAGGCCTTGTTCACTTAACAGCTATTTTTCCAACTAAAACTTACATTAAATTTGTTTCAAAGATCCAAATACCTTATATATAAAGTATAAAGTTCTAGACCAAAATCTGACAAAGTATGGGTTTGTCGTCACATAAGTTTTAAACACTCCTTAGAGTCGTAAATTAGATCATTTCTTCTAGAAACTGATTATTTTGATTATCAATCTTCGATATTTATTAGGGGTTTTTCTGAAACAACATTTATCTAAAAACTTTCCCAGCAATCTTTTGTGCTTCAAGATTTTTATTTTTCTACATATTCACCACCATTTTCAATGCACTTTTACCAGTGATGAATGAGACATTCCATTTTCATATCAATCACGTCTCTGCTCCCACTCCAAAATAAATGAATCTTTGCCCTAACAGTACTGACATCAACTGTATCAGCTTCCTCAACATTTAACATGTGTCATTCAATGTTATTTAATTGAATTTTTTTCTCTATGGAGGAATTCAGTGATACACCACAACTTAGGATACATGTCTATGACAGGGCTTTCTTAGAGTCTCAGCCAAAAAAACTGCAGTAGATTGATGAAACTTATAATCTTGAATATCAAGTTCAGTGATCATAATACAATTCATGCACTGCCAATATCTATGGCGGTGAGATAGAGCATTTGTAAAGGCTTGGGCTGTGGAATCATATAACATGAGTTCAAATCCCTGTTAGCTGCCTCGGACAGATGGGCTCATTAATTCAGGAGAGTAGCTCATCTGGGTGAAAGGTAACACTGATTACAAAAGCCCAGGGAAATACAACTGCATTTTTACAGCAAAAAGAGATAAGAACTGTGAATCCAAATCCTACTGCTGCCTTGTTGTCTTTTTTTGGAAAAAGGCTAGCCAACGTGCCAGACGAATGCAAAAATTGGTTATGAAATTGACTATACTTGAGAAGAAGTAAATAATCATTAAAATAAGAAAATATATATCTGTAATAGAAAAATAAGAATTTTTAGGGAATGAATATGTAAGTTCAGCCTTCATAACAATGCAATGCGCTATGCCAATGATCTATTTGGGTAGAATTTTTGAAAAATAGGGGGCATAAGTTATGGAGCAATCCTTGTAGCTAAAAGTAAGGAAAGTAGTTGGAGTTTTGTTGTGAAGGTGTTAAAATGATACATTTATTTGAGCTATTATTTTACACAAGACTGTGTTCTAAACTAATTTTGTCGATAGTTATCTGGAGATGATCCTGAAAATCAATTCTAATTATTGTGAAATGATTCAAAATCATCCCATTAGTCAAGCCATTACTATTTATTTTTGTATTTTTCACAGTTTCTTTTTACTCTACTGTCTCTGGTTGTTAGTATCATAATAAAGGCATTGTTAAAGTGTTTACAAAGTAAATAATGTTTAATTTGTTTGGTCTATTGATTCAGAATTTATTTTGTTCTCTGCAAACCTCATCCTCCATCACCTCCTCCTCCATCACCTCCTCCTCTCCCCATTTAGCCAGTTTTTACTTTTACTAGATTTAATTACTGAACATAATTTTACACTTAACCCTTGGCAAGTCTTGGTGGCAAATGGGAAAATGCTTGTATTTTAGAGCAATGATTAGCAAGTTCAAATGACAGCCATTCTCCTACATCCAATTTTAGGCTAATAACCCTAATTGGGAGAGGTATACCTATTGGGGAAAGTGTAAATCTTCTATTTCTTCCTAGATAAAATTTGAATTGAGAAACTATTGTCCCTCTCAAAAATCAACAAAAACTATTTGGGTTTAACCTTTAAATCAGACTTTTTTCCTCATCTTGATAGTTTTTTAGGATGTCTTTCTCACTATGTTTCGGCCAAGTTCACCTAAGGTCATCTTCAGGTGACTAACCATGACCTCAGATATGAATTAAAAAACTACCAAGATGAGAACAAAAGACCGAAACAAAGGTTAAACCCAAATTATGAAGCCTTATTTCAAAAATAAAAAAATTAAAAAAAAATTTTGTGTTAAAATTTTTGTGTTAAAATTTTTTTTCCAGTATTAAATGTGTAACATTTTAGATAAATATAACCTTGTCTATATTAGTCTCTAGAAACAGTAAAAGGCAAAATATACTCCTGTGGGGGCATGGAATAAACAAGAAGTTAATTTCATATTTACTCGGAGTTAAATGACTTTTAAGCTTTAAATAAAAATAACCTTACCTAAATCAGCCACCGTAACTGAAAAAAGCAGAATATGTCAGCATGGAATAAGCAAGAAAATTTCATTTCATATTTCCTGTGTTATATAAAATCTACTTGAACTTATCTTGTCATGAAATTCTATATTTTATGTTGTAGCTTACTCAATCATCTTGCCAGAGAGATTGGCTTTGTATAATCTTATTGAAGTCTTTTATCATTGTCAGACAGAGGAAAACATTCAACAAAATGATTTTAAGCCAGAACTATTCAGTTAAAGTTATGTAAAAAAATGTCCATGCCTAGACTAAAACATCTTTAAATCATTAATTTACTTTGTCTTAGATTTTTTCCTAAGTGACTAATTTTTTATAATATATAAAATCTAAGATGAAATGAAAACGTTTGTCGTTTCAAATTCTTGAGATGGGGCTTGATAATTTGTATAAGTATTATGCTAACTATCTTCCTCATCTTTTAATGTAATGGAATAACCAAACACCCTTTCATTGATAAAATAAACATTGTATATAACTAACCCTCCCATGTGACCGAGGCAGAAGGAAGAAAGACAGAAAGAAAAGAAAGATGTCGAGACACTTATGTCACATTCCCTTGTAAATAAAAACTCCTTGTCTTAAACTATAACCTAGTGTTCTTGCTGTATTTCTTACTTAAGAGTAAGGATATACCATCTTTATATTTTTTAATTTTACTCTCTTGAGATATCGCTTGATCATTTGTATATTTATTTTATAAACTATAGTCCTTATCTTTATCAAATTTACTATCCTTGAAATTAAACTTGATAATTTGTATGTTTATAATGTTCAGTATCGTTCTCATCTTTAAATTAAATTTACTATTCTTGAGAGGAGGGTTGATAATTTGTATATTTATTATGTTGAATATAGTCCTCATCTTTATATTTGTTAAATTTGCAATCCATGGGAGGATCCTTGTCCTCCCTTGTGTGCGTTTCTTATAGCCATACAGATTGCCGGACACAAGTGACAGATCTGTGACTGTGCAATATTTGAAGAAGAAAAAGTATCTTCCTTACTAGATAAAATAAATTTGTAAAGGAAGGAAGATACAAAAATAAAACAAAGAAACTTTACAAATCAATGGAGTAAAAAAATGTCTCTGTTTTTAAGGATTGGTAAGTTTAAAACTGGTTCTCATCTGAAATGCAATTGTCCCAACACTAATCGTAAACTATAGTTTTTTTTATCTTATCTGAGTGTTATGTCCTAAGAAAATAGGAATTATAAGATAACAAAAGGTTACGCCGAGTGGATGCGTAGAAAAGAAAGGTTTATTATTACTAGAAATATTATAAATACAAATATGAGGCTACTTTACCTGGCAAGATTATTTATGGTAAGTGAAATAAAAAGTAACTTATCATGAAGGGTTTAACCGAAGTACAGAGGATATGAAGAGAAGTTCAGGTATATAAGGCAAGACCATGTGGACCTTCTGTCTTACTGTTCTGTGTTCTTGTGGCCTTCAAATCTGGTGGGTCCGCTATATACACATTTAAATATCTGGTTGAAACATAGTTATTTTCCGTAGTTTCGTATACAGTGTTAACCGAGTCATTGTTTCTTCACAACACTAAGCCAATATTCACAGGTCACCTGCAGCACAGCTTTTACATGAGGCATTTAAGTGTAAAATTTTGAAAAACGGGTCTATAGCATTTTCGATCTGAGGGCCCATAATACTCTCCGTCCGCCCCTGTTTGTGATCACAATTTTTCTGCTTCTTAGCCAAAAATCTTACTAGTAGACCCCTTGACTTCGACTATTTGTAGTCACTTTTACTTCAACCAAAGGTCAACTGACATCAGCAATTAACTATAAGTATGGAGCAGGTAGGTGTAATAAAACTATATAAGTAATAATATCAACCTACATTTGTTATGAGTGCGAGTGTGTACTTTGGCTATTGCCTCAGATTAGATTGGGCCTATTAGAGTTTTTGGACTATTGCCCTGTTCTTATCTCTGTAGGAAAAGCCATAGAAACTTTCCTTTTGAAAAGTGTACTTTTATCTTCATCAAATGTTAAAAATGTATTGATAGCAAAATTTTTCTTTATGGTTAAAACTGACTCATTCATCAATCTTGGATTGATTTTTTGAAAGAACTGAATTTAAAATTTTAATTTTCTTTTTCAAGTGTTGATAATCAATTTACTTGGGAAATTTACAAAATGAAAGAAAAAAATTAATATTCAGGTGAACAATTGCAAAAATATTAGAGACCATATAATTTTGAAGATAGTTTTCATTTAAAAATTCCTAGCAAGTAGATTGTTTCTAATTATCTTTTAACAATTAAAACTCTTCACACTTAAAATAAGAGTTTTATTTGTTTTAATTTTTCCAAAGAATCAATTAAAACATTTGTCTAAGTTTTATTAGAATAACAATTAAATCCGATCACTTGAAAATAATTAAAATCTCTTATATAAATTAATCATGATTTTGTAAAGTATTTTTTTGTTTGTTGCCTATTTCAAAAAATCTTGGGCTCCAATAAATTTGCATTGACTTCATTAATACAATTGAATATGAACAATTTTTTGCTCGCAAGAAAAAGTAGCAATTGCTAAATCTTTTAGATTTTGCATGTCTGAGTTAATAAAATTATTATTATTATTATTATAATTATTTGTTTAGATACCACTCATTATCAGTAGATTATTGGTCCAAGGAATTAGTGGATTTTTCTGAAGTCAGAGTCTCTTCCTGAATTCTAGAATATTTTTCTCCATTCCAGATATATTTACATTGCTACACATCCTTGGATCCTCACCCTTATATATCAAATCTTAATCAAAATTTAGACTGTCAGCAGCAATTAGTGATTCTCAGTACAAGGTTGATGATAAGTTTCCTTCTACAATCCAGCATTTCAATCTTTGATATCATTGCAGTCATAGACTGAACATTCAACATCTTCATACCCACTTTGTCTTTCTATATGCGCATATATATATATATATATATATATATATATATCTGAGTTGGTATACAGTCGCCCTATCGTGTCAGCTACTATGCTTTTACTTTCAGCCAGAAGCTCTATCTTCCACTGCTGTCACCGTGTTTTCACTTCACTAGGCGTTAGCTTTGGATGTCTATCTGATATGCAACAGATATTATACCTAAAATGCTACACAAGTGAGTTGAGAGCCAAGACTAACTGACAATGGTGATGAAGATACATATATATATATTTTAGATACATATATATATTTTTTAGTTGTTTCCACATGAAATTGCTTTTTTTTCGAACACCTGTCTTTTAAACATGTGGTAAAAAACAATTATGAATAAAATGGACAAACATTTTTAATGCAGAATAAAGACTATAATAAAGAATGATGAAGAAAAAATCTCATGTAAAAATTATTTGCTAGAATAATTTTTTTAATAAATTTTGAAATTGAAAATATATCAGTTTTTGATTCCAAGCGGTTCTTAATGGTTTTTCTACGTAAAAAATTGTGTGGTGTTTTGAATACAATTTTTCAAAATTCTCTCAAAAATCGGCTTTTTACTCGATTTAAAAATTTATTTTTAGTGATTATCTGGGAATATTTTGTTTATCCTTATCTAAAAACCATTTCTTTCTTAGACTTATGTTTTTTACGAACCCCCCCCCCATTAATTAAAATTATTCTAAAAATTGAAAAAAGGTGTATGCATTGAAACTATGAAAATATATATATATAATTTTTAATTGGAAAAAAGCTGCTAATGGGTCAAATGCAATCCTGAAGCAAGGCCGGGCAATTTTGTTAGTAAAAAAATGCAGTTTTAAAACTTAATGTAGAACAATAGAATTGAAACAGTTTTGAAGACTTAATAAGTTAGTTGACCTTATAAATTCATTATAAGTTTAAAAAAGCATGCTTTTTAATCTGCTGTATTATAAAATTTCATTGCTGTGAGATCTTGCATTCCTATTCATATAATGGACCATTCTGTATCTTTGCCTGAGTTTATAAATCTAAAGTGGAAACTGAGATTTTATATAGATCACTTCAGAGAAAAAGAAAATTAGTCATGCCTTTTTTTTTTGCTCCCTTTATTAGTTTTTTTTTACTATGTAACTGCTTTCTGGTTTGTTATTCAGATACCCAGTAGTTTTATCAAAAGCAAATAAAAATATGTGGCAAGTCGACTATGCATTCTCATTGGTTGAATCTACACTTTTAGATGACCTTTCACATATTATAATTCAGTCTACAGAATTATGTGATATGTCATTCAGGTTTTATGTCCATTAAAACAAATCAGTGACCTTGATTTGACATTGTTATGGTCATATTGAAATTACCCTTTTCTTTCCTTAGATTATTATTAGTATTATTAAGAACATTTCAGATCAAGGTAGTTTTTTTAATCTGGTAGCAGTGATTCTCTGAAGTCTGTTTCTAGTCATATGTATTTTTTTAATAAATATACTTTACTACCATGAAAAAATGGCTATCAATTTTATTCTAATTACAGTCTCTATATGATAGAGTTCTTGTTCAGCAGAAAGATCTCTCTTTATTTGTTTGAGTTAAAATCAATTTCAAACTCTGGTATATTGTACCACCTGCTTATTGATATTCAAAAGCTAGTAACTTTTGTGGTATATGTATCATCTCTACCCAAAGTGTAATTTGATAAGGTCAAGATATATATATAAGTAAAAGATAGAGTACCTTCTAGTTGAGGACATAGTTAATAGATTGATATGCTTTGAATGTCTATCAAATATACTAGTATTTTGGGTTCAATATAAAGTGTCCAGTGACACAGTTGTTGTAAACAGATAGAATTTTCTTGATAAAATAATTTCTAATACGAAAAAAGTTTATTAACACAGCATTTTCAAAAAGCAATTCGTTTCTCCTTTATTTAAAAAAAAATTTTTTTAACTTTTCATACTGCTTTTTGATTTAGTCAGAGCTAACATATTTTTTTTTGTTTTTTTCTAGGTCTGAGGAAGAGTGCAGGGTGGGAGGCTGTTCTTTTCTTATTTTTCTGCATATATTTTTTCATATTAACATTGCCTTTGAATTCTTTATAACTTATAAAGAAGACTTTCTGTATTTTCTTTCCTGTCTGTGTATTGCTCTAAAAAATGATGATTTAAAAAAAATGATTGTTTTCAGCAGTTTTTGATACTAGTTGATAGACCGGTTATTACTTTGGTATGATAATATGAGCGCGTTTTATTAGTACCTCTACTGTCTTTGTATTGCTTTAATTTTTGAAAATAACTTTAAAAACTAGGTGCCATTCCTTATCGAATGATTCCGCATATTTTACAGAAATTCATTATTCTATCATATGAAAATAAGTGGTTAGCCTAATGGGTAATGATACAACTAGACAGGAGCGGACTGGAGCTTTAAAACTATTGGGCATTATTTTCAGAGTGGCCCATCTCACTAAAATAGGCCTAAAGTAGCCACTCATTTTACAGGTTCTAGGATATATTCTATATATGAAAATTTTGCTGATATAACAAACTTTTCATGTGCTATTTCTTAACTTATGCTTCGAAAAATAATTTGAAAAGTTCTTAAACATACTGGATGTTATAAATGAACAGTTTAACAAAGTAGTAAATCTTGTTTCGTATAGTTGACTTTTGATTTTTTTTTATCTACTTGTACGACCAGCCGACCAAGCCTTGCCCAAATATTTGAGTGGTCAGTCCACCACTACAACTAGATTTAATATAATATGATAGTGACACAGCTAGATTTAAACTTGGGCATGAGGAATGATTTAAATATTATTCTATTTGTTTGTTTGTTTTTCTGTTTGTAACATCAACTTTTTTAGATCATTTATTGACAAGAACAATCATTTTTGGTTAACATTCTTTTCTTCATAACTAAGTTTTTAATATGCACTATTTAATCTATAACTATTATGAATGTTGGGATTCAACCTTTTCCAAGGATAATTGGTCAAAGGAACTCGTGTATTATGATTTCACACTCTGACACTATTTGTTCAATTTATGTTCATATTCAGTCTAATACAATAAAGAAAGGTACAACTTTCTTATTTTCCCAAGGCTATTTATATTGATGTACAACTGATAATAATGTGGGATATGACAGCACTAAAGTAGTACTACATCCTCTATTAATTCCTGTTTGTTATCTTGCATTGCTTTCAGCTATTTACTAAGAATATGACATAGATTATTAAGTAAATCATCTTGAGAACAGCAAATGTAGGTCTTTTTTTACTAATATATATATATATATATATATATATATATAAAGTACATATTTTTCGTCACAATAAGAAAAAAAATTGTAGCATTTTACTGAAAATGCCTGAGATTATTGAAGCTTTAGACAAAAAAAGAAAAAAAAAGAATGAGAGAAAATTAAGGTATTGATAATTTTAAGGAAGATGAAGAAGAAAAAAAAAAAGAAAATTATTGGTCAGACAGAATTAAAATCTTTATCACTTAGGCAGAAGCAAATGATTATAACAAAGAATGGGTATTCAAAGTAGGAACAGAACATAAATGGTGAAACATCATAAGAACAAAAATATTTTTAAAAAATAATAAAAGTAATGAGAAGGAGTAGAAGGAGGAGGAATAGAATAACAATTCTAAACAAATAAGAAAAAAAAATAGAAGAAAAAAAAAATAATGAGAACAGCAGAAATTATCCATTAAGAGTAGAAAAAAAAAAACACTAAAGAATAAAAAGATTTATGAAGACCATTGACTTTTTTTTTCTTCTGTCTGATTATTCCTAAGAAAACAAGACACAATTTACAATCTTTGAAACCAATAAACAAAAATAAGAAAATAAGAAAATATTAAAATAAATTAAAGAAAAAAAAAGAAATCAAGAAATAATCTAAAAAACAAAATGAAGCCGGTTAAAAACATGGCTACACATTTCATTTGTCCTACATCCGTCAAAAAAAAAATTATTGGTACGATCAAAGTAGTAGCTGTTAGTACTTAAATCATTCAGATAATTATTCTTATTTTATTTGTCAAATGTACAGGGTTTCAACTAATTTGCAATCTGGCTTTCTTCAGATCCCTTTTCAGATAACACATTTGTTATGAATATTTGTTGCAAAGCATGACTTTGGACTCGTCCAGTTTTTCTTATAAATTCCTTGATTAATACTAC